>OX465099.1:17730687-17973394 GCA_949987625.1 Chalcis sispes
CAGCTTCATTATTAAGTCTTTTTCTTGTCAAAAAATGTTCCAAATGTTTAAAGAAATGCTAATCTGTTGGTGAGAGGTCTGGTGAATATGTAGGGTGAGGAAGAGTCTCATGGCACAACTCGTTTAATTTTTGGACCGTTGTTCTCGATACATGAGGTCGTGCGTTGTCATGAAGCAGTATCACTCCATCCCTGTCGACAAGCCTAGGTCGTTGGACTATCAATTTCTGATGCATTTCATCCAGTTGAGCACAGTATTTCTCAGCATTGATGGTTTCGCCAGGTTGCAGGAACGAATAGTGGATAACTCCAGCTACAGACCACCAAACAGTTACCATTATTTTCTTTGGATGAAGGCTTGGTTTCGGCATGTGTCTTGGCGCTTCATCGGCATCTAGCCATTGGGCCGATCAGCGACGATTATCATATAAAATCCACTTTTCATCGCAGGTCACAATTCGGTGCAAGAACGGTTCCTTTTTGTTGCGGGAGAAAAGAGAACTTGAAATCTCCATTCGACACGTCATGTTTTGCTCGGTAAGATCATGCGGAACCCATTTGTCAAGCTTTTTCACTTTTCCAAGTTGTTGCAAGTGGCGGCAAACTGTCGAATTGTGAACACCTAATTTCTCGGCAAGATCCATTATGGTTTGGCGGGGGTCAGACTCCACTAATGCACGCAGATCGTCGTTATCCATCGATGGTCCTGGGTGTTCATGTGGCTCATTTCCAAGGTCCATATCTCCGGATCGAAATTTTTCGAAACACCGCCAAGTGGTTCGTTCGCTAACTGTATCAGGCCCAAATGTGCTGTTGATATTTCTCGTTGCTTCCGTTGCGTTGTGCTCTAATTTAAATTCGTATAGTAAAAGTAGCCGTTTTTGATTCACTTCAATGTTCACTTTCCCTTTTTGTTTTTACGATCACTATGAAGTGCAAAACAGAAATGACTCCATAAACCAAGGTAGCAGTATTTATACTTCAATATGTCATATCATTTGCGCCACCTTGTGCCAACATAATACACTAAAATTGCAGCCAACTTTATGTCATTGCTAATTTGGCCATTTCATCTGCAGCAACCTAATATATATATATATATATATATATATATATATATATATCGATTTAATAAAAATTTTTGCCCGTATACATTGATAAAAATTTATCTTTGTAAGATTAATTATTACAGCAAAACATTAGTACTACCTATATTGGATCACATAAAATTATTGAAAGATTTGTAAAACTGATAACGATTATTCGCGAATAATAATTATTATTAGAATGTAGGTAAAATAGTAATTTGTTATATTTGTATGTATAATATTTTATTGTTTTGCAAAATTCTTTAATATTGCTCGTATACTACTATGATCAAAAAATAAGACCAATTATTCGGACACGCGTCGAAAGTAAAAAGTCAGAAAGAATCTAAAAGTCCGAGGGCGAGAGAAACTATACAATATGCAAGATACACACACACGTGCGCGCGCGCACATGCACGAACTAAGGATTCGACACAATATCGAATCGGCGTACAGTCCCGTCTAATATACTCGGCGATTTCCTGTATAAACAATTAAGGTAGGGCTACAATTAAATGTCAAGTGTGCGGACGTTGAGATTACTCAGCTCTCTTGTGTGAACTGTCCTGGAGGAATAATACACAGTGTGTCCCATGGAAAACGGAACTTTTTCAGAATAAAGACAAAAACTCAATATTCCGGCAAATCTCATTTATTTTATTCAAAATAGTCTCCTTCCGCATCAATACAACGTTTCGCACGATCAATTAACATATCGAATGAGTTTTTGAGATCATTTTTATCCATCGACTTTAGTATGTCGGTCGTCGCTCTTTGGATGGCCTCTACGTCGGCATAACATTTTCCTTTCATAGGCAAGTGCAATTTGGAGAACAAGTAGAAGTCGCACGGAGCCAAATCCGGCGAGTACGGTGAATGGTTGATGGTTAAAATGGAATTTTCGATCAAAAAATCCGTGATCAAGTTCGATCGATGAGACGGGGCATTATCATGCAACAAACGCCAGCTCCCTTTTTCACGGTATTGTGGCCGCACACGACGAATACGGCTGAGCAAACGTTTCATAACACCAAGATAAAACACAGCAGTAATCGTTTGACCAGGTGGAACGAATTCACGATGAATAATACCCTCCGAATCGTAGAAACAAATCAACATTGTCTTCACTTTTGACTTTTCAAGACGACTTTTTTTCGGATTGGGCTCGGTTGGGTGCTTCCATTCAGCACTTTGACGCTTGGTTTCGGGATCATATTGAAAACACTATGTCTCGTCACCAGTCACAATTGAATATTTCAAGTTTGGGTCCTTTTTTGACTCTTTAATCAAATCCTTACAATGTTGAATTCGGAGCAATTTTTCGTAGTCGGTCAATTTGTGTGGAACAAAGCGTGCACACACCTTCCGTAGATTCAAATGATCGGTCAAAATGCGAAGAATTGAATTTTTGGACATACGAGTATTCAATTCCATTTCCATGTATCGCAATGAAGATTTTGGCTCATTTTTTATAAATTCACACACTTTTTCAATGTTGCTTTGAGTAACCACGGTATAAGTCGAAGGACCTGGATGTTCGTCGTCCTGAATGTCTTCACGACCTTCCTGGAACCGCTTATACCACTCATACACTCTGGTACGGGATAGACAATTATCGCCATAAACTTGTTTCAACAAATTATGCGTCTCAGTAAAGGATTTACCGAGTTTAAAACAGAACTTAATATTTGCTCTTTGTTCGAAGTTCATTTTTCGACCGATGCCACAAACACACTGTCACTTTGAGCGCGATATTTTGGTTTCCATTGAACCAAATGTCATACAATTTTGACAGGATGTCAGTTAAGAATGGACCTTTCCATTGCTAACATCCAGCAATAGGTGGCGCCAATATAAATCGATGTTTTGAAAAAGTTCCGTTTTCGATGGGACACACTGTGTATGTCTGATGCAGAGATTTAAAAAAATCGATTTCATGTTTTTATTTTCGAGTGTGTTAAATTTTATACGTGATATCGATTGTTTGTTTAAATTTTTTACGCGGGGATCGTTTTCGATAGTTTCGCGTTATATAGTTTATATTTTTTTTATTCGCATCCGAAGAGATCGTTTTATATCTCTGCAATATCTTAAAGGACAGATTTGTATACAAATATAGAGTAAGTTTTATCGTTTTATTACTTTTTATATATGTATACACTGGATGGTCAATGTATATTTAAATTTTTCAAATCCGATAGACGGACGGACTTCATTTTTCTAAGTTTTTTATTTTCTTTTTAATTGAAAACTTAATTGCACTTTCTAATCTCAGAACGGTATATATTTAAAAATAAATGTTTGTTTTTTTTTTTTAAATTTTGTTCGTAACTAAATACTATTAATTTCTTACACCAGTACTTTTTCTTGCACTCCTTTTATGTAAAACACAAATACACACGCACTAAGTAACCGCAATCAGATAAAATAAGGATTCATTATATTCGCGAACGTTTAATTATAATTAACAATTGCACCGCTTTTGCTTTTGCTCACACATTAACTTTTTGACTATCATTTATATATACACAAAATAATTCGCGTACAGAAGAATATCGGAACGATGACTAAAAGTCAGCGAGGGATACGAGCTTTTAATATCATTTTCCGCGGCTGCGAGGGCATTCGAGTTGGTTTGGTTTAGTTTTTATTATTCTATATATACATAAATTCCATCTTTTTTTTCTCACCTCACGATTGTAGATCAAGGTGTATAAGTAGGTCAAAGCCTTTCAGATGCTCGCTCGTATACATAATGTTACATCGCGCGCTTGTCTTTTTTCTCTCTTTTTCTCGCTCATTCTTTTTCAATTATTTCTCTTCTTCCTTTCTTTTTTTCTTGTTTTTATTCCTCTCTTTTTCGCGCACGCCGCGTCGTATTGTAACAGAAATTGACAGACTCTCTTTACTTCTTTTTCTTTCTAGCTTTGTGTTTCTCCGTTTCTATCTCTTTCTCTAATACGAGAAACGACGACTACTGAGTGCGCGAGTTACCTTCGATTCGAATAAAGCGGATCAGGTTTAAGCGGATCATTTGATCTTTTAACACTATCGTTCTTTTTTTTTTTTTTTTCTTCCGAAGCTTTATTTTGTTACTTTAACATATATGTTAATTGCAAACGAAGTAATTTTATTATCGAACGATACCTTCTTGTTTTAATTTTGAATTTCCTTATTTCTAAATAAATGAAAAATATATTGTAGAAGATGTAAAAAAAAAACAGACACGCGATTTCTGAATGAACATTATTGCTGGAAAAATGTGTTTGATCGTTACAAATCATGGATAACAATAAATCTACAAGTAACATCGGAAAGGTGCAACGAATTTAAACTTATGAGATTCGAACGAAATTAAATCAAAGTATGATATATACAAATACCTTGGCTAATTCCCCAACGATGCATAAAGCTTGAATTTTGCTTAAATTATCGAAGAACGCGGGGGAGGGGAGAGAAAGAGAGAGCTGAAAATCGACGAGGTATCAGATAGTGCGCGTTGAGCTCCGTTTAATCCCCGGGAGTAAGGTTAACACGTTCCCTGCCGCGTGGGGCGTATGCGCCCCACGCTATGTACATCAAGTTAGCCCTGCCATTTTGTCTTTTAAAAGAAAAAAAAGTTGCGCTGAATTGTGCTCAACTTGTGCTATAGTGTGCCGTAAATAAAAAAAATTAATTTAAAATTTTTGATTTTTATAGTCAAAGTTAGATTTTCGAAAATAGTTAGCCCCGCCATTTTGTTTTTCACAGAATAAGAGAGTTATGCTGCATTATGCTCAACTTGTGCCATAGTGTGCCGTAAAAATAAATTATTAATTTTTATTTTTTAAGGCAAAAAATCATTGTTTTCGAAAAAAAGTTAGCCCCGTCATTTTGTCTTTAAAAAAAAAAAAATTGTGTTGAATTATGCTCAATTTGTGCTATAGTGTGCCGCAAATAAAAAAATTAATTTCGAAAATTTCGATTTTTATAGCCAAAATTAGATTTTCGAAAATAGTTTGCTCCGCCATTTTATTTTTCACGGAATAAAAGTTGTGCTTCATTGTGCTCAACTTATACCATAGTGTGGCGTAAAAAAAATTATTAATTTTTATTTTTTAAGGCAAAAAATCATTGTTTTCGAATAAAAAGTTAGCCCCGCCATTTTGTTTTTAAAAAACAAATAAAGTTGTGTTGCATTGTGCTCAACTTGTGCCATAATGTGCCATAAGAAAAATTTATTAATTATCATTTTCAAAGGCAAAATATCATCGTTTTCCAAAGAAAATTTAACTCTGATCGTAAAAATTATAAAAATGTAAATTAATAATTTTTATTAATGGCACATTATGTCACAAGTTGAGCACAATCCAGCACAAATTTTTTTAAAGACAAAATGGTGGGGTAACTATTTTTCGAAAACCATGATGTTTTGCCTTAAAAAATAAAAATTAATAATTTATTTTTACAGCACACTATCGCACAAATTGAGCGCAACTCTTTTATTCCGTGAAAAACAAAATTGCGGGGCTAAATATTTTCGAAAATCTAATTTTGTCTATAAAAATCGAAATTTTTGAAATTAATTTTTTTTATTTACGGCACACTATAGCACAAGTTGAGCACAATTCAGCACAAGACGAAATGGCGAGGCTAACTTGATAGACATCCCACGCTGAACTTTCCGTGCAAGCCATTTGGTATTATCATTGTAAAATGAAGAATTTTTGAAAAATTCATTATAGTATTAAGATGCCCATAATTGACTGCATAATGAATTTTTAAAATATTCTTCATTTTACAATGATAATATCAAATGGTTTGAACAGAAAGTTCAGCGTGGGACGCATACGCCCCATGCGACACGGAACGTGTTAAGAATAAGATGCAACTTTTATAGGGAAAGAAGCGTGAGAATACAGGGTGAGTCATTTTAATTTCCCCACCTAAATATCTCAGAATCTAAGCAAGATACGGAGAAAAATTTCATACAAAAGTTGAAGAAGACATAAAGGGTCAGATAACAGTGACCTTTAGCTTGACCTTGGTGTTGGCCTTTAAGGTCAGTTGAAGGGCAACTTTATTTTTTTAAATGGAAATCCCTATTTTTTATGCCGGAATCGGGAAGAGCAAAAAATTCTGCATCAAATTTATTTTAAACGAAATTTCTTTTTATAACCTCTAAGAGATCAAAAATCAAGATCGAATATCTTAAAAAGCCGTTTCTTGCATTTTCATTGCATTACCGTGGTTTTTAGGAAAAATAAACTAATCTATTATTAATCTAAAGCGTCATCAATACTTACCCTACTAACCCTAAGTCCTATCTTTGCATATTACCCCCTCGGCCCCGACAAACCCCTCCACCCCCCACAACCCCCTTCCTCTTAAGATTAATTGTTTAATCTCAAGTTTCATCCTCCGAATCCCTATTTTTGATGCTGGAATCAAAATAAACGAAAAATTCTACATTATTGTCCTAGAGAAAATTTTATTTTGTGACCTCCAAGAGGTCAAAAATCAAGGTCCAATACCTTCAAAGGCGTTTTCATGCTAACGTGACTTTTAGGAATAATAAAATAAAAATTTTGTACACGTGTTGAATTTTTTAGCGAAAAAAAAAAACAGTTTTTGACTTTAAAACTGTATAATTTGGAAAAAAAAATAAAATTTCCAAAAACCGCTATGAGGTCCACTAGATAAATATATTTTGAACATATTTACATACAAATTAGGTTATTTGGTCGCGTGGTATTATCGGGAAACTTTCCGCCGAAATTCACCTTTTTTTCAAGGCGATTTGGAAGATCAGCTATCACACCACCATTTTGTTTTCAAATGTCATGAGGAAAACACACACACACACTCATTTCCTCTCCAAAACCCTTACACCTCATTGACCTCAAATACTATTTATCACTACGCTGCCTACCCAAAATTCTACTCGCTTGTAGGGAGAGGTGAGTAGGGAATTTGTGGGTAGAGCTTGCCGTGGGAAGAGGAATAAAGATAAATATGAACTTTAAGTCGACGTCGAAGTTGACTTTCACAATTATTTTAAGATCATCTTTACATTTTGAGATAAAATCCTTTGTTTTCGATTCTGGAATCAACCTCTATTTCCCAAACCGCTAATCTTCCCTTTTACCTACGTGTACCCTGCACATCCCAAATTTTATCCTTACTATCTACTACTACTCTACTTTCTCAAAATTCAATCTGCTAGTGAAATTCATTTGGTAGGGTATTATTCAGTAGATTTCAAGATAGGAGAGACAATAAAAATAAAGGTAAACTATAATTTGACCTTTGAGCTAACTTTTCAGGTTATTTTAAAATCAACTTTATTATTTATAATAAAAACCTTTATTTTTAATGCTGGAATAGAAAGTAGACTTCGAAAATATTTTAGAAGAAGTTAATCATCTTATCTTTGAAAAGTCACGTATCTCATAAATATTTTGAATATCTGATTTTTAATCGGGAAAATTGTTAACAAATTTCTGATTCATGTGACTTCTTGTTAAATGACAAAATTAATTATATTTTTTTTAATTTTACATTTCGGCCAATCTTAGGAAGTACATTTATAATACAGTTACAGCCGGGGCTTCATTTTTTTTCTTTTCATAAGTTTTTAAAATTTTAATTATTATTTTATCTTAATTCTGCAAACGTGACGAACAGAACTAAAAATGGCTGACTATCAGCTCAATGATATTGTTGATATGATAATGGTTCTAGGGGAAAGTCATAATAATTATCGTGCTGCGGCAAGACTGTACGCAGAACGCTTTCCTAATAGAAGACATTCTGATCATAGAACAATAAGTCAGTTAACACAAGAGCTCTTAACCACGATTTAAGAGCTCGTGGTGGACAGCTGGTCCGTCAACGCAGGCGTCATGAATATGACGAAAATGATGTTCGTGTTGTGACTGTTCTTGCAATCATTCATCTTGACCCTCATATTAGCAGTCGCTGAGTTGAAAGAGAAATCGGTATACCTAGAAGAACCTTCTTGAGAATCCTTAAAGTCCTTAGATACCATGCCTATCACATAACTTTAGTTCAAGAGTTACTTACAGTTCATTAGAGATCAGTTACCAGTGCTGACGGAAGATGTCAATTTAGAGACGCGACGAAGAATGTGGTTCCAGCACGATGGTGCACCAGCACATTTTGCACGGACCGTACGAAATTTCTTGAATGAGAACTACAATGGTAGATGGATTGGACGAGGAGGTCCTATAAACTGGCCTGCTTGTTCACCTGATATGACATCCCCGGATTTTTTTTTATGGGGCTACATGACAAATGTTATTTTTGAACAGCCTACGACAAGATTAAACATGCAAGACCGCATTAGTCAAGCATGTACTGCGATCCCAAGGCAAACTTCGCTTAACACCGTGCGCCATTTTAAAAGACGTTTGCTTTTGTGCCTTAAAGCAGAGGGACGTAACTTTGAACATTTGCTTCGAGGTTAAATTAATAATCGTAAAACCAGTGAGAGGCGAGGGGACTCACTTTAATCCAGCACCCCGAATAGTGAGAGGCTAGGGAACTCACTTTAATCTAGCACCCCAAATAGTGAGAGACAAGGGGACTCACTTTAATCCAGCACCCCAAAGGAAACTGAACTTACTACGTCCACATCGTTGTTTCTGGTAACTGGACCTGTTCGTCCAATCCATGAACCATTATAATTTTTATCTGAGAAATTCCACATAATCCATGTAAATGTACTGGTGAACCATCATTCTGGCAACGCAATCTTTGTCACTTGTCTAAATCAACATTTTTTATTAGTTCTAGTAACTGATCTGTAATGTCGGTATACAGTTTCGACATTTAAATGCACACAATTTTTTTTATTTTTTTTTTCTTTCGCCATCTACACGCATACGTCCGCAAACACTTTAAACTCATAAGCCACGAAACCGTTCGGTAACGACACTATGCCGATCTTCGTTTTCTATTACCTGCACTTATCCTAAAAGTACGGGTAAAGAAGATCAGTGTGCTCCTAAACTTCCTTTCCTACAAAACCCTAGGACTCTAATTTTGAGCCCTAGGTTAAACTAACAATTTTACAAATAAATATACACAAAATAAATTTAAAATAATAGCTTATCCTTCTTAGAAAAGGAAAGTTTTGATGCAACGCAAACTGATCTTGACGAACACGTGCGCGACACTAAGGCACCGGGAAAGTAATAAATTTCCCGGAGACCCTTTTTTTTATGCTGCTCTAGTCCTCTTTCACTTGAGTCGCAGAATCTCTATATAAAAAAAAAGGCTATGTACCCGAAATACGGATAACCGCCTTACCGCTTTCTTCTAACGGTCAACTGCATTCTCAGATGTGCATTACATTTTTTTTCCTTTCTCTTAAAATTATTTTAAAATCTACAGCGTTTATATTTTTTTTTACTATTAATAATTTAATTTATACAATTATATAAAAATATTCACAATTAAAAATAGTAATCAAAAATATGCGACACATTATTTTAAAAAAAAAAAGAATTTATAACGATTTACTTTCCTTTTTGCGATAGTTTTAAGTTATTAATTACACCAGAGGAATAAATAAAATTAAATTAAAAACAATTAACAACTAGATTAAAAACTACAAACTAACAGAGATGTCGAAATGAATAAAATAAAATAGATAAAATTTAGGCGATTATACTTTCCTAATTTTTAATAAATATATGTTTGAGTTATTTATTGCGAACAAATAACTAAATACATAATTATATAATTCGCCACCTTATATTTTTAAAAATACGAATTTCTATTGTAGAAAATAAAATGAGTATTTTAAAAATTTAGAAAAGAAATGTAATAAATGCAATAGAACTTAAATTATTATAAAAATACACGATTATGATTTAAATCTGGTAGCACCTCGCTATTTTAAAGATTACTAAATTAAATGTTACTGATTTAAAATAAAATAAAATAAAAACACTCGCATACTCGAAACTTGTTAATATTATTTTATTTTGAAATTGCAAATTCGTATTCTTAATTTATAGAAACAAAATTCAACTTATTATTGTAAAATGCACAACCGAATTTTAACTACAAATTTTATAGTTTTATAACTTTTTATAAACAACAATGCGTATAAAAATCTTGCGCCGCGTTTGTTTGCTTAAAACCTTATTCTATAGTCCACTACCTCAGACTTACATTTTAACCAAATAAATTTTATAATCGTTAAGTAAATAAATAATCACTGTATTATTGATAATTATTTTTGACATCCAAATAAAAAAAATATTTAATTGTGTAGGATAACTATAAATCAAGTATTTTAGCAATAAAAAAAGGGATTATGTATTTCGAAAATTTATAATTTAACTTAATTGATAAAAGTATAAACGTTATACATAATAAGATCGAAATATGGATTTACCACAATGATATGCAATATTTAAGTTCTAGGTTTATATTATAATTTTTTGTTCTAGATGATAAGAAAACAATAATAGATGGTTGTTTAACTTAAAATATGACGTGTAAAATTTAAAAATATTTGAAATATTATACCTTTTAAAATATTATTATTATATTATTATACACAATAATTCATAAGTTGTGTTAGCATTACAAATAATTTTAAATTAATAGCTAATATTTTTAATATTGTAGTAAAAATTTCGTTCTTTTTTTGTATTATATCCAAATTTTGCGCTAAATAATATTAAATTATGTAAAATAGCGTCAAAAAATTGTTTAAACTAGTTATAAGTAAATTGTAAGTATTTGGAAGAAAACAAGCTTCCTCTCTCTCTCGCACTCTCGCTACCACCACGAAGGAGGATCTCCGAAAAGGCCCACGCCCCCTGGCCGGGCCCGAATTTTCCGGAAAATCTATTGGTGCGGACAACTCTTCCCCAATGTGCATAAATACCGCCGACGCGCGAAGTTCGTCGGAGTCAACCACCATCAGCCGAAGAGCATCGACACCGCCATTCAACAAGAAATAAGTTGCTGGATCAAAACGAGCCGACTGCGCCCCGGACCAAAGGACATCGTAAGACACCAGCAGGCAGAGCCCGATCCGGATTACCACGAGCCGACCGCGCTCCAGCACAGCATCAAGTCAACTCGCCAACTCGTCAGAGAGAGAGAGAGTGAAGTGGTCTTTTTCCTCCAAATAAAAAAGTAAGATCAGCATTAAATATTTTAATTTCAATAATAAATTCATCTTTTTACTCTCTATCTATTTTCCTCCAAAAAGTCGCTGGACTAAATATAAAGTGTCCTTCGACTTTTACCCTTTTTGCATATTGTTAGGTCCTATACCGAGAGTAGACAAGCCTGTAGTGGCTTGTCGCATTCTCAATCCTGAACTTCACAACTGTCATTTTATAAAAATTAATTCATTCCGCTCGGTGATTCCTTCGGCCGCCCCAAGTCCATGAGCTTCAGTGCTCAGGCGTAAAATAGGCCAAAAGCTGCAGAAAAAGCAAATACTTCCGACATTACAGATCTCTAACAAACTGTCCATAGATATTCCTATTGACACTTTCATCAAAAATGTACGAACCAATTATATATCCGTTAACAATTATACATCATACCCATAAGGCTCCAAGGTTGTAGTGATTTACTGTCCTACGCCAGTGAGGATTCTCGCCAATAAGGGTAATTATGACTATTGCTTTCTCAGCCACTTTAAGATTTAGTCTTATTAGAGAAAAAGCATAAAATTTTAATAATCAGAATCATTTTTTATCATCTCTAAAGCCTATTTGTAAAACACAATGTGACTTCAAAACGATGAAACTTTAACTCATGAACTAAAATTATGTGAAAAGCATGTATCTAAGGACTTTGAGAATTCTCAGAAAAGATCTTAATGGAATAATGGATGAATTTGGCTACTGCTTGGTTACTGATAATATGAGGGTCTAGATAAATGATTACAAGAACAGTCAAAATAGGAGTATTGTTATTGTGGTATTCGTGGTAATAACCTATTCAACCCATCTTCACCAACGGATTAAACTTCGAGTAAAGAGAGCGGATAAGCATAAAATTTGAGATTGATGGGATGATGTTGGGTCAAAGAGGGTTATTGGGTTATTAATTTATTTTTCCTAAAAACCACTGTAATGCAGTGAAAATGCAAGAAACGGCTTTTAAAGATATTCGACCTTGATTTTTGACCTCTTGAAGGTCATAAAACAAAATTTTGTTTAAAACAAATTTGATGTAGAATTTTTTGCTCTTTCCGATTCCGGCATAAAAAATAGGGGTTCCCATTTAAAAAAATAAAGTTGACCTTTAACTGACCTTACAGGTCAACTCCAAGGTCAAGCTAAAGGTTACTGTTATCTGACCCCTTATGCCTTCTTCAACTTTTGTCTGAAACTTTTTTCCGTATCTTGCTTAGATTCTGATATATTTAGGTAGGGAAATTAAAATGGCCCACCCTGTATATATACAGGGTGAGCTATTTTAAGTGACCCACCCAAATTTCTCCGTTGGTAAGCCAGATACAGAAAAATGTTTCAGACAAAAGTTGTATAGTTTCGAGGGGGACATAAGATGGTACCATTGGTTTGACCTTATAGAGTAATTTGAAGATCACATGAAGGTTACCTTAAATTTCTTAAATGGAACCTACTATTTCTTGTTACATAAATATATAAAATATTTTATTATAGTGTTTTGGAAAGCTCTCAAGATAACCTACAAGAATATGTAACAAGAAATAGTAAGTTCCATTTAAGAAATTTAAGGTAACCTTCGTGTGATCTTCAAATTACTCTTCAAGGTCAAACCAATGGTACCATCTTATGTCCCCCTCGAAACTATACAACTTTTGTCTGAAACATTTTTCTGTATCTGGCTTACCAACGGAGAAATTTGGGTGGGTCACTTAAAATGGATCACCCTGTATATATATATTATATCCTCTCGGTTTTAGTGCTTTCGAGGCGCCGCGAATTTTGGCGATTCGAATTTTGATATCGAACGATAAAATAACGACAAGGTATTTACGAAATATTTATACGTAACGCCTTGATTTTTTTTCTTTTTATCAATCGTATTGGATATTGCGGATAAAGAATTTTGATACACTTCATCGATAAGATTTAAAGTTGTTGAGAGATTTATTATGAATGTGGCAATATTTATCGATGGCTTGTATAAATTCTTTCGATACGAACGCTACAATTGCCGTATAAAATTAAAACATTAAATAAAACAATAATTACTTATCGTTATGAATAAAGGATAAAATATAAATTTGTTCGCCGAAATGCGTTAAAAAAATAATTTTACTTTTCGATAAAGCAAATCACAAGAACATCGACGAGTGCTCAAAGCAAGATAGAAGGTACATAAAATAGAGAAAGATAATGAGAAAGACAGAAAAAAGAAAAAAAACTGTCGCTGCAGCTACCGATAAGTATATATATAGCACAGCTTAAGCGAGCGCAAGATATCGCGTTGCGAGAAAAAGTCTTTGAAAGCCGAAATAAAAAGAGCAAAGAGAAAAAAAAGTTAAAAGTGTCGCATCGATGGCAAGAGGATTGAAGAGAGAAAGCATGACATCGCGCGAAGTATGGAGTAATGTGGAAACGAAGATGAAATACGCGCGAAGTATATATACAGGGTGACAAATGGGAAGTTGCCTAAAGTAATCACTTATAATTTTGAGATGAGTGCAGGGAAAAAAATAATAAAAATACATATTAAATCAGTGAATTGGTCATTTTTATTTGAAATAGGTTTCAGTTTATCAAACATTTTCAACAGACACATATTACGTTTTTAAAAAAATGACAAAACCTGGCTAGGGAATAACTATTAATGGTAAATATTTTCGAAGTGATCCCCATCTAAACTTGCACAATAATCAAGCCGTTTTTGGAAACGATGAAAAACTTGTTCAATTTTAGATGAAGAAATACTAGAAATACCTTTTCTAATAGCTTCTCTCAAATCATCTTTGGTATTGGATATTTCCGTATGACAGTAATCTTTTAGGTAGCCCCATAAGAAGAAATCATACGAGTTTAAGTCTGGTGAATAAGGGGCCATTCTATACCTGCGTGTGCAAACTTGGAATATCCTAAACCGATGACGCGTTCACCATAAACTTCGTAAATAGCTTTAAATACCTCTTGAGTTCTATGCGGCGTAGCACCATCTTGCATAAAATAATAGTTCCTGACTAATCCACGTTTCTTAGCAAAAGGAAAAAATTTTGTAAGGATGTAACTTAATGAAATTTTTTATTATTAATCTTAGTGTCTCTCGATTCAGTTTTAAAGTTGCTGCAGCTTTTCTTATTGAATCCGTTGGATTATTCTTGAAATATTCTTCGACCTCGGCAACTTTATCTTTTATTGTAACTGTGTATGAAGGACCAGGAAGATCATGACGACGATCATTAAGAGTATAATAATTGATGGTAATTGTTTAGAATCACGGCTCCACCTTTAAACACTTCCAAATTTTTTTCTATCAATTTTTATTACTAAAAAATTGTCTACCATGTAATATTAAGGTAGCGCGTGGCTTTTAACTCTTTAAAAAAATTAATAAAGTGATAATATCGAATGGTATCAATGTACATTTTTAATCACAAAAATATGCACGCGCATACACACATACGCACACGCGCACGCACGCGCACACACACATGCACACAAATTCAAATCACACAATTAAATTAAATTACATTTTAATTATTGTGAAATTATTAGAAAATGACTTGAATTATCATAATAAAAATTTGCATGATCTATAAAATATTTATTCTAAAAATTATATTTTAAGAATAATGTTAGTAGAATTGGATGCTAATACCATAATAAACGTATACTTAGTAGAGAAATATTGAAAATTGAAAAGTAAACAATAATATAAACGTAGCTATGAATTGCGACAGGATGTTCAATCACGCTTACTAAAGCAATTATGAAATTTACAACTCGTTCGGAAAGTATAGTTTTTTTACAAAATCACGGAGTTTTGAAAATTGAGGTGATATGTACTACGTGTGGGAATAATGCGATTCTCAACGAGACAAGTCTTTTGTGGTGGTGTCAACGACCTCACGAGTAATCGCGGAATAAAAAAATTATTAGAACGCGGTGCAATTTTAAGCAATCATTAAAAACCAAAACTTGGCTTCACAACGCCAATTTGTCACCGAAAACATGTTGCATGTTTTTAAGTTACTACACTTTATTAAATCCTCCCCATGAACATTTTTTAATTAATGAATTAAATATGAGTTCCTGTACGATATGCGATTGGTCGTATTTCATTCGGGAAGTTTTAGAATATTAGTTAATTCGTCATTCTTCTGCACAAATTGGTGGAATTGGTAAGATTGTCGAGATTGATGAAGCTAAATTTGGAAAAAGAAAATATAATAAAGGCCGTGTTATCGACGGAGAGTGGGTGTTTGGTGGAATAGAGCGTGGCTCAAAACACGTGTTTATGGAACTGGTGCCAAATAGAAGTGCGGAAACGTTATTAGAAGTAATAAAAAGAAAAATACATCCTGGGACAACAGTGATGTCCGGTTGTTGGAAAGCATATAAATGTGTTGCCACTGAAGGTTATAAACATTTGATGGTCAAATCAATTTCATCGACCCTGATTCTGGTGCCTATACACAGAACATAGAACGCACGTGGCGTGATGCTAGGTCAAGTATTCCTAAGAACGGACGAAAAAAATTTCCATACCACAGAGAGCGACTACATTCTTTGGCTACCGCGATTGTTGAGTTTTTCAATAAAAAATTAGATGATAGTGATGAATGAATGAATTATATCAGTTAGTATTTTTTATCACCATATTATACATTTCATTTAATTTTCAACATGTACAATGTAATATTAAATATTCAGATCACAGAGAGAGGTAGCGTATAATATTCTCTAGTCTTCAGCTGAATATGAATTCGTTAATAAGTTTATAATATATTAGATTATATATATTAATAATAAAGTTATATTTAGTATGTAAAATTAACAATTTTCTTTGCAAATTTTTTCTTATTAATTAATTATAATTATTACTCATTAACTTATTACATAATTATAATTATTAACAAATTGTTACTCTTATTCATTTTTATTATGATAATAAACGTGTGAGTATGCGTGCGTGTGCGTGTGTACGTGCGTGTGTACGTGCGTGTGTGCGTGCGTGCGTGCGTGCGTGCGTGCGTGCGTGCGTGTGTGTGTGCGTGAGACTTTTAGTTATTTTTCACCACGTGATAAAATTTAAAAAAATTTTTTTTTATGGTGTTAAATATCATGCGCCACCGTTACATTGCATTACACGCCATTACTTAATCAATAGAGACATAAAAAAAAAATTTGGAGGTGTTTTAAGGTGGAGCCGTGATTCTAAACAATTACCTAATTGATGAAGTTATCAATTACTCTGAGAAAGAAGTAAAAAAAAATTTGAGAACTTTATTAAAAAATGCGGTCATACGATAAAGTCAAATATAATTTTTTTCATTCTTACCTTCTAAGAGTATTTTGACTGGCTACTCTTTTACTTCCAAACTTAGTACGAAAACCTCTATACGCTTCAGTATAGTTTTTACCTGTAGAATAAAAGCACTCGATGAGATACACCTTTTCTTCGTTCGTAAGGTCACTTATTTTAAAGTACACGTATTGCTCTTTACGCGTCTCAATAGAAACTGAAAACATTCTAGAATGTACCTACGAGGGCCCAGTCTTATACGATACAGTAGAGGGGGAAAGAGATGTATATACTTTAGGCAGCTTCCCATTTGTCACTCTATATGTATGCGGACCAAAAATGTCAAGTCGAAATTGTGCTCGAGAATGTATGAATTGCGTAGAGTTGTTACTTGTTTCAAATAAGTTATTGTTATTTCAGATCGCAGAGATTTATAGGGTTGCCTTGATTGCGTATATCATTCGTTTAGATTACGAGAAGAAAATAATAAATACAAATGGCATTTCGCGTTAGTGATATAAAAACTAGTAAGTTTTGTTCTTTTTAATTTCAATCTGATTCAAATTATATGGTAGCAATGTTTGTTGTTTAATTATAGCTATATACATTATACAAGAAAATTAGAAAGAGAAATAATACGTAAACAAATATTTTAAAACTTTATCTCGAAAAAGCTGTAATAATCAGTCTTTCAGTTATTCGTAATAAGGATCCATCCGATAATCGATATTAATTCAAAATTCAACATTAGCGAAAAAAAAGTATTAAAAGAATAAATAATTAAACATCTATCAAAGTTCGCTTACTAATACTAAAGTAAGATGAAAAAATGGTTTTTTTCTATTTCAATTCATCAGCAAAGTAATCTAAAGCTCATTGAGTACAAGAGAGAGAGAGAGAGAGAGAGAGAGACAGAGAGTTGCGCTACTGTACTCGTGCGCTCTTGCATTTCTCTGTCGCATCCGCGCAAATTGCACAAAAATGTGTATGTGTAGGTATGTGTCTACGTAAGAGAGCGGATTCACGTTTCCGTACACACAGGTACGCGCAAAAAAATAGAAAGAAATAGGGGACGCGATATAAAGCGACGAAGTACACTAGCTGCTCTGTTATTCCGAGTTGACGTGTTTTTTTTTTTTTAATTTTTTTTTTTTTTTTTTTTTTCGAAAACTGAGCAAGAATATATTTTTACACGTGATAGCGAAAATTTCGTTTTTCGATAGTTGGTTTTAGTTTTTATTTTAGTAAAAAATTTTTACGCCTGATCTAAATGAATGAACTATATACATGTGCACAAGAATTACTAAAAGCCTTTAATCTTAACCCTCAAGAGGAGCACTGGGTTACGCTAACCCAGGGTAGAAATACATCTGTTCACCCCTAGTAAATGGTTGTATAGGGGGACTTGGTTTTGTGTGGGGATTTAACTTTGTTATCCCCACTACCAATCCCCACTTAGACCCTTTCTAAGTATGAATACAAACCGAACTGTAAGCAGACAAACTTAGTCTATGGGTATCCCTCACCCAGCACTCCAGTAGTGTCATATTGCATAGTGCTCGTGAAAAATTTAGTGAAGTGAATTAAGTGTTTTATTTGAACTTTACCAGTCTTATATCGTCAAGTTAATACATATTAGTAAGTTTATATTATTATAACATAAAAATAAGCTTTACTAAATAGTTTGATCATTGTGTTTTAGTTTCTCACTGCTCCGTTCTGGTGCTCAAGTTGAAAAATTATCTATTAGTCTAGACGCATCTCTCTTCATTTTTTTAAGTAAATCATTACTATTGAATTATTTAATATTATTTATATAAATATATGATTTTTCAATATTTACTTCGACGCTTCTTTTTTTTCAAATTTAGTAAAAAAATGGCGTCGTGTCGTACACGCCGAGGGTCCGAAGTTGAGTCCTTGTATGAGGAACCTGAGGAGTTTGACGACAAGCCGAGTGAAAGTGAGACTGAAGATTGTGTTGAGCAGCAAATCGATGAGTCGGACGAAGAAGGAAGTGAAGAAGACGATGTCGAGACTACTGTCGAATCTGAATCATCAGATAGTGAAGACAACCAACCGGGTACGTCAACCGGCAAAAGAAAGCGAGGTCGACCTAGCTACCTGCGAGGTAAAAATGATTATAAATGGAGCTCTAATATACCTGAGAGTCGACGGGAACGATCAAAGCCTCGATATACTCCAACTCCAAAAGGGCGTGGCACAAATGTGAAAAATCCCTTGGAAGCGTGGAGTCTCTTCTTCGATGAAGAAATTTTAGGAATTATTTTAGAACATACTAATGCTGAAATAAATCAAAAAATTGAAAATTTAAGTGAAAATAAGCATGAAGTGAAGTCGCACCATAAACAGGTAGACTTAGTTGAGCTCAAAGCGGTCATAGGATTGTTATATTTTGCTGGGGTACACAAAGTAAACAGAACGAGCGTTGAAGATTTATGGTCGCCTTATGGCATGTCATTGTTTAGAATAACGATGTCGGTAAAACGTTTTTAATTTTTGATTTTATGCATAAGATTTGACGATAAGAACACACGCCGTGAAAGGAAAGAAGTCGATTCATTTGCTAATATTCGCGATATTTGGGAAAAATTTATAAATAATTGTACAAATAATTATGAACCACATTCCAACTGTACGATAGGTGAACAATTACTTTCTTTTCGTGGTCGATGTCGTTTCAGAATGTATTTGCCAAATAAACCAGATAAATATGGTCTGAAAATTGTGGCTTTAAATGATTCTGTGACACATTATTTATATAATGCTAAACCATATTGTGGTAAAATAATCGATAAAGATTCTTCTGAGTCAGTTCCATCGCATTATGTAAGAACATTAGCAGAGCCGATATATAATACACGTAGAAATATCACATGTGATGGGTGGTTTACACCTATTCCTTTATGCGAAAAAATGTTAAATGAATATAATTTAACAATGGTCGGGACAATTCACAAGAATAAACGAGAAATTCCTAAGTCATTCAAAAAAGTAAAATCTAAAAATGACAAGATTCGATTTGGTTACAACAATAAGAAAATTCTTGTATCATTTAATCCCAAAGGGAAAAAAATTGTTTTATTGTTATCCACATACCATAATATAGCACAAATAAATAATGAAACTCAAAAACCAGAAATCGTGATGTTTTACAACAAAACGAAAGGAGGTACAGACAGCTTTGACAAAAAATGTCATGATTTTACGACAGCAAAGAGAACACTCAGGTGGCCAATGAGGTTTTTTTACGGAATGCTTGATCAGGCAGGCGTAAATTCATTTATAATTTATAATTTAATTAGCAGTAATGCAGTGATGCATCGGAAACAATATTTATTGGATTTATTCCTATCCTTAATCAGGCCATTCTTGATAAATAGACTGAATTTACCTACTCTACAAAGAAACTTACGTTCGCAAATCCAATCTTTTCTTGAGTATAAAGATTTACCAGAAACAGAGGATCCTCGTAATCTACTGGCAGAAAATAAAATGGCTAAACAAAAACGATGTGGATACTGCCCATCGTCTTTAGATAGGAAAACATTCTATAAATGTTTAAAGTGTGATCAGCCCATGTGTAGAGAGCATGTTGCAAAAATTTGTATAGAGTGTAGTGTACAATCATCTAACTAAGTTTTATTAATTGTTGTAATTGATTCATTATTATTTTTATATGAGAATAAATTAATATTAAAAAAAAATAAAAAAAATCATTCTGTTTAAATTCTTCAACTTTATCTCTTTAAATAAATATAATTTTTTAAAGTACGTAGAACAACTTCAAATTATTTTTAAAGAACGTGCAATTACCTTTAAAATGCCGCCAATTAAAACCTTTTATCCCAAAAATTCGTGAAGATTCAATAGTTTTAAGAAAACATCTTTTTTCGTCAATTTTCATTGCATTTTTTTTTTATTTTTCATTAATATTATAAAAACTTAAATTTTTATTTATTTGTTCATAAAATATTCTTATTCTACATCGTCCGACGAATCGATTAAAAAAAAAAAAATTCAAAATTGATCAATTTTATAATAAGATATAAGTGGTCAAAGCTAGCCGGGTAATCCTAACCCATGCGCTCCAGTTATGTTAAGCTGCGATAGTGCTTCACTTGAGGGTTAATTCTGTTTTATAACCGCGATATAAGAATCAACTATTCTATTAAGGGGAGGTTCTCATCAAGCACGATCAAAAAATCGATTTTTTTTTTTGCTTAAAAAGTTGGCAAATGTCTCGTAGAATACGCTCGTGAAACCCGTTTTGCCGAATTCAATTTATTTTTAAAGTTATCGTCAAAAAACCGAAGTCGTCTTTTTACGTACTAAATCGCGTACTAAAACTTTAAACGCGTTTTTCTCGAAACCATGTTTTTTGAAACGGGCGGCAAGATATCTCAAAAACTATTATAGATATCGAGATGAATTTTATTTTATTTTAAAGGTAATTAAATTTGCTGGATCTTGACCTAAAATCATAATTTTACAATGATTATTTTTATTGTTATTGCACTTTTTAGAGCAAAAAAAAGTGCAAAAAAATATTTTTTTTTTGCAAGTCTGCCATTTTGTTAATTTTTAACTTTTCTTCGTGATTTTAGTTCAAGATCTAGCAAATGTCTTCTAGTTTATAACAAAGTTTGATTTTTTGATTTCAGACAAAAATTGGATGAGTTACCTTGCCGCCCGTGGAGGTGTCTTTTTTTCGATGACTATTTTTCAATGCATATAACTAATAAACTATTCGGTATTTTTGTTCAAAAAAATTTGTAAAAGTAGTTAATAACATACTTAATAAGTACCAAAAAACTTGACTACTTTATTTATTTCCTTCCATGAGAAAAAAATTTACGAAATCATGTAATTTTTGGGTCGCTAGATGAGAACCTCCCTTTAAAGAAAACTACGTTTAATTAATTGATCATTTTTATAAATAATATTATCAATTAATCTTTCAATTTTAAATCCACTATAAGCATTTTTTATAATATCATACGATTTAACCTTTTAAACGAAACATTTAATCATCGATTTTTATTATTCATAGTTTGAACCAAATATGCAAGCATCAATTTACGACTAACTCAACCATAAAAATTATCATTGAATTATACACAATTTAGTATTTCGAGCCACGATGAATTTCTTTTACAATGAACAGCTTGAATAATTAATGTCGACGATATTCCTCGGAATTTAGCGTTTTCCAATACAGCGCGAAGTTTTTAAAAATACTTTGGAATTACGATGAATGAAACATATATTATTCGTAAAAATCGTATCCATAAATAGAAAAATGTATCGAGTCTTTAAGAGAACAATGAAGTGAAAATTTGTTTCACGATTTCACGACTTCTTAAAATTTTTATGCATTACGTATTAGTTTTTTATAATAAACCCGTATTTAAAAATGAAATATATTATTTGCATTGAAATGTATTATTGTGCTTATATGTGTAAAAAAGATTTCGATCGGTCTAAAATCCTTCTGAAATATATTTGTAATTTGGAAAATGAATAATATTTTAAGTAATTTTAAGAAATAAAAATTTACAAGATTCCGATTTAATTTATTACTTAAAATTATATTTAGAATCATTCCCAAGCGGAAATAAACTGAATGAAAAAAGAGCTAATAAAATCTAATAACCATTATTATTAGTTTATAAAGTGTGGAATTTGGACTCTAGTAACAGTTATTTGTAGTTACTAACTTTTACTAACATTTCTTAGTTTTTATTATGTTTTATTAGCTTTTATTAGCTTTTTAACTTTTGATCAAAAGAAATTTGTGACTCTTCAGAAAACCTAATAACTGCTAATAATATTTTAAAAATATTAAATACCCTTATAAAGTATTTATAATTATTATTATTGGTTAATAATAGTAATTAGTAATGATTAGCTTTTTGGTTTTTACACGAAAAAGAAATATGAAACCGTTCTAAAAGCTAATAACTATTTATATTCTAGCTTTTATTACATCTTTGTTTGTAAGGACATTTCCTAAAAATAAAAATCTATAAAAATCTAATAAAATCTTATAAACATTTATTAAATTTATAAAATGACGATAAAAACTACGAAATATTAATATACATTATTGACTATTATTAGAGTCCCAAATCCACACATTATAAGATTTTAATATTACCTAATAAAAGCTAATAATCATTATGAAGAATTACTTTTTGTTAATAACATTTATCTACTACTGTGATCAAAAAGTAAGGTGAAATTGTCATTTAAAACTCCCGGGCATTAGGAAGGCAGGTAAATTTTTTTTCCTAGGTTGGTAGGGCTGTCGATAACATTTGCCAAGCGTCTGTTTGTCAAAAGGTTTAATTGTCTCTGAGTTACACGTGTTTTTGTAAACAACCAAAAGTGAATTTTTCGATTTCTACAATGGGTGATTTTGTTGAGCAAAGAACTTGCATCAAATTTTGTTTGCGCAACGAATATTCTTGTGCGGACACGTTGAAAATGTTGCGGAAGGCCTTTGGTGATCAAACTATGGCACAAAAAAAACGTTTATAAGTGGTACAACGAGTTCAAAGCGGGCCGAGAACGCGTTGAAGACGAACCGCGCTCTGGACGACCATCAACGTCTACCGACGAGGGCCACATCCAAAAGATCAAAGATTTGCTGCTTGAAAATCGTCGATTGACAATTAGAGACCTCGATAATAGTGTTGGAATATCATTTGGCTCAGCCCAAACCATTTTGAAGGATGTTTTGTGTCTCAAACGCGTCAAGTCTCGATTGGTGCCAAAATCGCTCAATTTTTTGGAAAAAAGCGTCGCTTTGATGTGTGTGAAACTTTGCTGTCTGACTATCAGGACCACTTGAAATGCATCATTACTGGAGACGAGACTTGGATTTACGCATACGACCCTGAAACCACCGACCAATCCAGCGATTATTGTGCAAAAGGTGAAGCAAGACCGAAAAGACCACGGCAAAGTCGATCGAAAATCAAGGTCATGTTGATAGTTTTCTTTGATTATCGTGGCATGGTGCACTATGAATTACTTCCGCCGGGCCAAACTGTCAACAAAAAATATTATTTGAGCGTTATGCGTCGTTTGCGTGAAGCTATTCGTCTGAAACGGCCGGAATTATGGGCGAACAACTCTTGGTTCCTTCATCACGATAATGCACCATTGTCATACTGCATTGGTTCTTCGCGACTTTTTTGCCAAAAACTCAACTCATATCGTTCCGCAACTACCGTATTCGCCTGATTTGGCTCCGTGCGACTTCTGGCTATTCAGCAAACTCAAAAGGCCAATGCGGGGACGCCATTTTGACACGATTGAGGAGATAAAAACCGAATCGAAGAAGGTCTTGAAGGCTATACCGGAAAAAGACTATTCCGACTGTTTCGAGGACTGGAAAAAGCGTTGGCAAAAATGCGTTTTATCGGACGGGGATTACTTTGAAGGGGATGAAATTAATTTGGAAGAATAAATAAAGAGTTTAAATTTTATAAACAAATTCACCTTACTTTTTGATCACAGTAGTACACGTGATTATTTCCGCTTGGGTTGTAAAAATGCACAACGATTAATTTTACTTTACGGAATTGTAAATGATTATTAAAACAATTATAAATATTAAAGAAAAAAAGAAAATCGAAATTCTTATTAAAAATTCCAAAATTATAGTTATTTCATCAAAAGAAAAAAAAAATTAATAAGTGAAAAACACTAGCAGAACATCGTGAAATACATGTCGCAGTGGCGTAAAATAACGAATAAACTAAAACTTCCGTAAAAATTAATTAAAAACACAAACCGAAAAATTAGAGAAGAAGGAGGAGGAAGAATCAAATAAGGAAAAAACGTAATAAGCGAGAGCGCATATTTGTAAACGTGCGAGAGCATTTCTCTCTCTCTCTCTCACTCTCTCTCTCACTCTCTCCCTCTCTCCCTTCCTCCCTCTCTCTCACTCACTCTCACTCTCATCTTTGCCCAAACAGCATGATTCAATTGCTAAAGGCGATTGTCGCAAAAAGGAGCGATTTTCAAATGCCATACAAAGAGAAAGAGAGAGAGAGAGAGACAAAGAAGAACGTGCCAGTGAGTAGAAGAGAAAGAGAGAGAGGGGAAGAATAGCGGCCAGACATGTAATCAATTTCTTCTCTCGTCAACTTCTCGTATACTTTTTTTTTCTTTTGCACGCGTTGGCCACTATTCTTCCTTCCTACTAACCTTTAATTGTCAACAAGTAACGTCAACCGTTGTATATATGTATGTATGTACACACACACACGCGCACACGCACACGCACACGCACACGCACACGCACACGCACACGCACACGCACACGCACACACGTGTGATCATCACCACGTTAATATTGAAAATGCGATTTTCTGATAAAAAAAATAATAAAGGTTGTAATAATTTATCATAAATTCTTACAATATAGTTTATAAAATTAATAGTTAATCTTATTAGATCATAATATTAATTATTAATTAATATTAATAATCGAGATTATTAAAAAATGTCACATTACACGATCATTGTGCTTTCGTATATGTTTAAAAGCAGAAGCAGGCGGGCGAATTACTCAGAGTGCGCGAAACAAAATTCCTCCTGCCGAAACATCAAAACGAACCCGCGCCGTTAAAGCTCGCAGTCGAGTAGTGGGGGTACCTCAGCCTGGGGAAGTTGCGAATTACTCAGGGAGCGGACTGTACACACATACACACACGCGCGCGCGCGCGCAAACCGCACACACTTTTACGTTTACACGTAAGTAAAGCGTAAAATCGATCAGCTCATCCGTATATACACGTGTAATAAGTTTAGTCATTCAAGCCATTGGTATCTCGTATAAAAAAAAAAGTCGCGAAATTGTCGCGCGCAGCTACGATATAAATTAACTCTGTGCGGAATCTATATACGATCAGGCAAAACAAATTCACGCCTAAATGAGCACAGTCCCGATAACTCGGCGAGGAAAATGTAAACCGAAGGCGACAGCTTTGGGCTCGAGTATTACTACGTATGAACCGTGCGCGTATGTGTACATAGGTATACTCGCATACGTAATGAATCGAAATCGATGTTATTGAACGAGACGGTAATATGGGAAATGTATGTGATTAAAATAAACATAAATATACATACGCAGCTTCTTACGAGACTCTTTTATGCTTTTTCTCTCTTAATGAGTTTTTTCTTCGATGATCATTCTTCGTACAAACGATATGCTTAGGATATATATATCTTGATTTCCGTGACATGAAAATTAACACCTGGGCAGATGAGGTAAGAAAATTTCATATTTAAATAGCCCAATTTTACGTAAAAAAACTCTCATTAGGGAAATTAATTTACGGAATTTAATGGGAACGCGTTCTTCGGCTGTTTGATTTTACGAATCCAAGTAATCCTCGATCTTCAAGTATTCGAGGGAATTTTACAAAGAAATATGTTTGCAAGAAAGATGCAAAAAGAAGAAAATTGCTTCAAGCGATTTCGAGCAAATTAAGTCAAATGTTAAAACCAGGCGCGAGGCATGAACAACTAAGAAGTGCCCACCGTGCTTTGTGAAATTCACCCCATTAAATAAACATCAATGGTTTCCGATCTTAGTTTTATTGTTATTATATAAATACATAACTTTATCTAATAAATTTCATTTTAAAATTATATTACGAGACAAATCAATCGTTTAATTCACTTTATTAATAATAAATTTGTTATGGGTCTGAAGTTTGCAACGTTAGAGTACAACGAAATAATTTTTCACATTTAAATAAAGCTACTTAAAGTATACAAATTATATTTAAATCCGTATCTGAATATTTGGTTATGCTATAAAACATTAGGACTAAAAAAATATAAATTTTAAACGAAAACAGTTTTTAAAAAATTTCATTGGACTCCAACGTTGAAAACTTCAAACCCATAATTTGTTTTGATATTTATCGTTGCTCTTATTGATTTATTACATTTGACAAACTATTGATTAATTAAGTGCGATAAAATTACGTTTAAATTAATTGAACTCAACTTTAACAACGCTCTATTGATTTTAAATGAAAGCGATATTTGGAGAAAAAATGCTATTGATTTTGTTGAATTTTCATGGATTTGTTTTACGTACTTTACATTGATTTAATTTCATTCATTCAAATGTGTAATGAAGAAACAATGTTATTCAGTCAATGTTATTCAGTCAAATAAACTTAACTTTATATTTCTTATAGCAAAATGTAGCAAAAAATAAATAAATAAATAAAAACAGAAACGAAATATAGCGAAAAAAAGTTCAACGAATGAAACATCAACAACACTGACATGAGCTAATAGCGACAACTGCTTTTTTTACCAAACGCTTTGGTTAAACACTACGTGCAAGTCGCTATCGTAAATACATACAACACGAAGCAGACGCTGCACTGTCCCCTTTATTTAAAAATTCTCCCCAATACATACATGCTTACGCGTCACGCCGATGCACACACAACCGCGCGCACACACGTGTGTGCATGGCGCACGGAGAAGAAAAGAAAGGGAAAAAAAGAAAGAAAAAAGGAAAAAAAGGAAAAAAAAGGAAAAAAAAGGAAAAAAAAAGAAAAAAAGGCAAAAAAAAGGCGAAAGAGAGAGAATTCAGTCGTGTCACATAAGTGGCCCTTGCCAATGATGATGAGAGAAAGAGAGAGTGAGAGAGAGAGAGAGAGAGAGAGAGAGAAGTCCCTTTCACGAGGGGCACGAGGGAGGGGGGAGAGGTCGGCTATCGATGCGCCGACGAGGAGAGATATCGATCTTTGCCCCTCGGCTAATTTTATCCTTGTGCTGCAGCGCGCAGAAGATATATACAGAAGAGTTAATTGTGTGTGTGTATGCGCGCGTGCGTGTGTGTGCGTGTATACGGATGAGTGTCACGCGCATTGACTATCTCACACATATTTGTACCTTAATACGTTCGTACATATGTTGCGCGCACCTATGATAATGCGTGACGTGAGAAATTTCTATTGTATAGGTGGCGCCAACCGATATACAGACTAGTATACATGTACACGAGGATCTATACGCACTGTTAAAAATTTCTGTATTAATTTTAATATAAATGTAATGGAAGTAATCTTACATATACGTATATTAAATTTCAAATACACATATTAATCATCTTTCATACACCATCTTAATTTTAATATACATATATTAAAATTTATGTCATTAACGTTTCTGAATTTTAAGATACAATTGTGAATTAATTTTTCAATGACATTTGTAAATTTAATATATGTATATTAAAGTTTATGTCATAAATTTTTCTTGATTAATAAATAATATAATATTAAACAAATAAAATTGTTATATTATTTGATTTAATAAATCAATTTAGTTATAAATTTTATTTAAAATGTAGAAATAAATTGTTGAAAATAATTAAAAAGAAAGTGTCAATAAAATTATTTTATAAATAAATTTATTAATTTTATTAAAATTAATATACAAATGTATTAAATATATGAATAGTCTGTTAAAACTCAAATTATATTTTATTTTTAATAAACTTGTATTGATTCAAAGTTCAAAATCTCTCACAGCAAAAAATTAAAATACTTTTGTATTAATATTGTATTAAAATTAAGAAATAATTAAAAAATTAACGTACATTTTTATTAATTCAAACTTAATAATTTTATTCTTAAAGTTTTATTACTTACGTGTTTGAAAAGTATATTAAAATTAATTATATTATTAAAATTAATATACAGATATATTGAATTTGAATTAATTGACGATGTTTATTAATCCAAATAAAAAATTTGCATTAAAAGTGTATTAAAATTGATAACTTTTTTTTAACAGTGCGGGAGATAATAAATTATATTAAGAGTTTTTACGCAGTTGTTTCAGATGTATTGTGCTGCATTTTCGTTGTAATCTTTAAATTAGCGCAAAAATTTTTTATGGATACGGAAATAGTGACATTTTATGGAATGATATTCTGAAATCAAATGAAATTATTTAAATATTAAATTAATTGAAAATTTTAAAAATAAAGAATTTTTTTCAAGTAATATTCTAAATATAAACATTTCAATAATACGGTAGAGTAAATTATTTTTGTCATTTAATTTTTGAAAAGCCTATACACTTTTTTGTCAATTTTAGAAAAAATTCAATAGTTGAAATTCAAAAGGTAGCCTTTTTCAAGCACATCATTAACTGAAATTGCAAATAAAATTAAAAGGAAAAGAACAAACTCATTAATTAACAACATTTTTATAAATTTCAACTCTAGTTGTGCATTTATATTTAGTCAATATGTTTAATAAAATATTTGGAAGTATCCAATTAAAATATCGTTATAATCGACATTGGGATATTGAAAACTGATACAATATAAAATCATTTTTTCACGAAAAAAAATTGAGTTTAATTTTCAGAATATATTAATTCTTTAATAGATAGATAGAATCATATATTCATACAATTTCATCTTTTTTTTTTATTTTGATAATTTTTTCCGATGAAACGTTGCATAAAAATTCGTTAAAGAACGAAAAATACGAACAAGTTTCGTTAAATACATAAAAAAAAAAACTTCGTTAAATACATAAAAAATAAATAAATAAATCAAAAAGAAAGAAACACGGAAAAAACGACGAAAAATATAAAAAGTAAAAGAAAGACACGCACACATGTACACGCGCGCGCCATAAAAACGTTGCCGCGTAAACTATTTATCCATTAAACTGCCCGAAAGCGCGCGCGCACATACACATGCACGTGTGTATACGTACATGCAACTCTATAGCATAGCGGGGCGCATCGATTTTCAGTGACAAAATAATTGGTGCGCGCTCGATCGGGGGAAGCGATAAGTTAGCGCAACGCGCTCGACGTACGTATTTTATACAGGCAAACAATCGCGGCACGATGCGATTGAAACGGACGATGATCGGCTGCATGTATACCGGTTTCTCTCTCCTATATTATACGATGTGTCTGTTTGTTGGCGTAGTTGCGCAGGGGAGGAAGAGTCGAGTAATATTCGAATTAATCGTAGACTTTCACTCTCTCTTTCTTCTATTAACCTAAGCGTCTACTAGTCTATTGTATCATTACTTTGGCGTAAATATAGCTGTGAGATTTAGAGAATGGTTATTGATATTATAAACGCGTTTGTTTTTACGGCGTGTGAAGTTGCAGAATGAAATTATTTCGCAAGTAATAATTCGTCGGCGTTTCAAGTTTACACAGAAACGCGAATGTGTGTGTGTGTGTATATATATATATATATATATATATATATAAACGCGATCATATTCCCTCGGAACCGTGACTTTCCTTTATTACATCCGCTTCTCTCTCGCTACTAATGCCGCCACCGTTGTCACACACTGCTGCTGCTGTTGTCTAAATGGAAAACAGGCACGACCTTCTGATGAGAATGAGAGAGAAAAAAAATAGAGAATCGTCGATACGCTGTGTACATGGTGAGGATGGAGTTGTACGATTAGTGATTATAATTTATATTTTGCAAAATTTAAGGAATAAAAAACGCTTGGAAGCAATTTGTATACGTATATAAAAAATGAAGTTATTTAAAAAATGTTTCTTTATCAAGGAAACAAAACTATTTTATTAAATGAATTAAATTAAGAGTTGAAATACTTTTGCACTTCAAATAGTTTAAAGAAGTTAATTCTTTAGTGCGAACAATTTGTTTTTAACAAAGAACTTTATAAAGAATAACTTGAAAAGAAATTTTATTAAAATAATTACTTTATTTTTTAAAAAAATTTTATTTTTGTTAAAGTTTAAAATGATTCACTTACAATATTTATATTCCAGTATTGTTTATACTACTATAAATAATAGTATAAATATAAATATCCAATGTAGCTATACCAAATTATTTTTATACAGAAATTTATGTTTCGTTTACATTTACATAACAAAACAGCAAGCTTATACGTACATTAAGCTTACAATATACATGTAAAAATTATTTTTTTTCTATTAAAAATCTTTTACATCTTTAAATTAAATATTAATTCATAAATCAAATTTACTACGTTTATTAAAACAACTATTATTATATAATATAAAAAATTCATTTATTTATTATATTTTATTTTATTAAAATACCACTGTTTTTAATAAAAATAGTGACAATTAATTATAAACCTGATAATTCAAAGATTATCAATATAAAATATTTATTTGGAATAACTTTTCAAGAAATTTTTTATACATTTTTTAGCATTTAAGAAATTAATCATTACATTTTTCAAGAAAATGATGCAAATTATTGCATTTAATTTAAAGTGCATTTTAAATAATTAAAAATTATTGTAATAAATAAAAAATCATTTGCATTGTCAATAATATAGAATAATAAAAATTATTATTACATCAAAAAAAACCATTACTAATTTGCAATAAAATCCAAAGCAGTGATAGTATAAATTTTAATATAATTTTGCTAGTGGTACATTGATAAAGTATCCAAAGTATAATTTTGGTAAAGATTTGCTTGATTCTATTTCTTTTATTGAATAAATAAAAGCTCTTTACTAGTGGATTACTAAATAATTTAAAAAAGAATGAATATATAACTTTAAATAAATTCAAACTTCTCTTAAAACTAAAGATTTTAAACAAAACAGTTATTAAAGTCATTTAAATGAGAATTATTATAAATCATGTTATAATTTGTCATTATACAAAAAGGAGCTTTTATTATTAAAATTTTACCTGAGGAATATTAGCTTCAAGTTGACGATTAAGTGCATCTCTTTCTTTTTCAAGTTCTTGAAGTCTGGCCTCGGCTTCCTGAAGATGTTCTTGGCTTTCCTTGAGTGAGTCCATAAGTTTATCTCGCTCATCAAGCACCGAAACCATGAGATGCTCAAAGTTAGCATCTTCCCCAGAAAATTGGGAACTCCGTTGACTAATACTGTCCTCCACGATGGTCGGCATCACGTCGCACATCATATTCCACATTTTGTTCTAGACTTAACTTAATCAATTAAAACCTTTCACAACTTGTCACCACGTTAATTCACAAACTGTTCCCTTATCCATGTAACTTTTCATTGAACTACCAATTCTTCTAGCAAATTGAACTAAGCAACCGCTATCCAGTGCCCAGGCGCAGAGTCATTTCGTCAAATCTGGAGACTGCTTTGGCAGAAAATTTTTTTTATGCTTAATCTGTACTTTGGATTCTGCATCCAGTAGGGTAAATAATGGCATCCTCATCCTCGTTTTCCTTTCTCGAATATCTGCCTGTGATAAAATATATTTGAAAATTATTCATAATAAAAATTAAATTGAAATTATTTAAGTTTTTTATTAATGTTGTAATTTATTTTTATTTAATATTTATTTTAATAACCGTTATACAATAATAAAATATAATTAAGTTTAAATTATTTTCATAATTTTATTCAAGAATTTATGTAAAACAAAGATGTTAAAAGAAAAGTGAATCATTAGTGATTCATCTCTAAATTTACTAAAACCAATTTAAATGGTTGAAAATAAATTGATGTTATGTATCAGTGGTACTTAAGATCAAATTATAATACTTCTATTAGAATTGAGTTGTAATCTACTTTATTTTAATAATTTACAATTTATTCTTTATTGAATACTAATTACACTACTATCAATATAAAAAAAGCAATAATTTAATTTTGCCTTTTATCTTTCAAATCATCACACTTTAATATAACAAAATTCATATTGATGATTTCTTTTTCAAAGAAACATTAGACTATTATTATAAATTTATATCTTTATAAGTAATTTTCGATCAATACTTGAATGTTAATTAAATAAATTATTTTATAAGCAATTATGATATTTAAAACTATTTGATAAAAAACAATTTAAATTAAGGAAGTAGAATTTAAAAATAAAATTAAGAAAAACATTCCGTTAATGATTCTGTCTTTTACACAAAGTTGATTTTAGTTATTTTTAGAATTTTTCTTTAATATAATTGGATAGAACAAAGAATATGCTTAAAATTATCATCTTTAACATTTTTTCATTTATTAATAAAAGTGTTATCATTTTAAAATTACTTTTTACCATATAATATGCTTAAAATGAAAAAATTTTGATTCATCAAGGTTAAAAAATAAAAATTAAGTAGTCAAGGCATCCTTTTTATGTGATAAAAGATCTGTTCTTTCTGAAACTTACCTTCCAAAAGCAAAAGTCAAACAGTGCTGTAAGATGCTCAGGATGAGCAGCAGCAACAGCTCTCTGATAGCTTAAAGGCCTCGAGTATTGTGCGTTGTTCGAATGAGGACTTAGCGAAGGTGTCCCGACGACAACTAGTCGTCGATGACGATGTAGTCTTAGCCCCTCAGCTTTGGCCATTCGTTCCAGTGGCCGTTAGCGCTGATCGCCGCTGCTGCGGCTGCACGCGCGACGAGCCAAGAACATTTACCTCGCCCTCCATAATAATCGCGCACCGCACAACACACACACACGCACACTTGCTTTCTCTTTCCGTCTCGCTCGCTCGCTTGCTTGCTCACCTCTCACCGCTCTCTCGACGATCAATCGACGTCGTTCCTTCTCCCTCCCTCGCTCGAACCGTCTTTCTCTCTTTTGCTTACTCTCTTGACTATTTCCTTGCCGCGAGATACAAGTACAACTCTCCTACAATTCTTTGGCTTCCACTTTTCTTTTTCAAAAGAACCGTGTCCACGGGTGTACATCCGATCGGAAAGAATGAGAGAAAAAAGCGATAATCCACGGGGTTGTGTTAGATTTATGGAGAGAGGGGAGACGCAGCAAAAATTGGAGTAAAAAGCGCCGGTTTATCCTCCTCCATCCCTCGCTCTGCTTTTCTATCGGGCGAGTCCTCACCCTTCTACACTTTTATTTCTTGCTTCATTTCTTTTTAGGCTTCGGCACACCGAATTAAAGGGCGGCCTGTCGCTCGATTTTTAGCTTGTGTGCAGCGCGAGAGCTGCACACTCACGGCACATGCATGTACATACAAGTGCAAGGACTACAATATTCTCTTCGCACTTCTCTTTCTCTCCCAGGCGAAGGGGCTCACACGTACACTTTTTTTATCGCGCCTGTGTTAGGTGTGTGGCCGTTCAAGAGAGAGAGAGAGAGAGAGAGAGAGAGAGAGAGAGAGAGAGACATATAACACAAGCACGCAGTATAGACTTCTCTCCTCCTTCCCTTGGTTAAAAAGAGACAGAGAACGAAGTTGCTACTGCTGCTGCTGCCGCCACCGTCGTCGCCACTGCCGTGAGAAAGAGAGAGAAACGAGTATAGGTAGGTTATAAGTAGGTAGTATCTCTCTTTCGCACTCGTTCTTTTCTCGGGGTTGACAGATACAAGCGCGCACGCATATACACTATATACGTATACATATACATGCACGTACTAACCACCAACAACACTACTGAACGCACGCGCGGGCTGCTGCTGCTGCCCCTGGCGAAAACTTTTTCCGAGTCACCACGGCCGGGGACAGCTTTGACTTCTTTTACTTATTTTCCTTTTGCCGGCTCGCACCTCGTCTGAGTCGAAGCACTGGTTTGCTCCGATTTTTTTTATTCCGGGGTAAAAGAGAGAATTTTATCGGAGCGTTAGTGTGCCGCCGGCGCCTCGTTTAATGTATATATGTACACCTAGTCACATTTCGAATGTACACACGGTCGTATACGATTCTTCTTCCGCGTACATGTTTTGCACGAACACACGCGTCTTTTCCCTCACTGCTGCTGCTGCTGCTGTACCTTTAGAGTAGAGGCGGCATCTTTACTTTAACTTTGAGGTTAGCTTTTTTGTAAAAGTTCAATAGCCGGAATATGATATAGAACTTCAGAGAAAAAGCCACAGCGCGCGACTAAGTGACACACCTATAATATTTCGATGACGAGCACAACAACGACTAGGTGTATCGGCTCCGCTTGCGGGCTTTCGCGACACAACTCCCTCACTTCGCTATCTTTCTTTCCCTCTCTCTTTCTTGTAGGCTCGCGTTTCGGAGCTCCAGGCTTAACTGTAGTCTCCGCCGCCCTGTCGACGTTGATTTACACGCCACGCTAGCGATACCTACCGTTTCGCGAGGCGAAACGGAACCTTTTCCCTCCCCTTCTCTTTTCTCATACATTGTCGGCCATCTTGCTGATTTTAAAAGGGTGATTCTGTACTAATAGTTTAGTCGAAGTTTGTGCCGCAATTCCATTGGAACTAGCTCTTTAATTGGTCTATTATTTATCTTTAAATATTCTTGTAGATTCTAAATGAAATAAAGATATAAATTGTAGAGTGATATATTAATGTAGAATTGCGTTGTCATAATTGTATTTGACACGAAAAAAAAAAAATATATAATTAAATTTATTTTATGTCGATACAAGTAATATCGTTTGACGTGTACTGTGACGTATTTTGTGATTACAATATTTAAAAAAGGTTTACAAACATTTATCTATTTCTAATGTGTTTATATTAAAAGCAATTGTACTTTACATTAATAAATAAATTATTTCATTTTTACTGTAATTATTATTTTTGAAAACTAATTATATTTTGTAAAAAGTTATTTAGTGCTTATTTTACAAATAATGTACAACATAAAATTAAATTTTCATCATTAGTTAATGTGTGTGTGAATTGGTAAAATAAACAAATGTTCTTAAAAATGAAATAAAACGTTGATAAAAATATTTTTAAAAAAGTATAAAAATAAACCGTCAATTTAAAATAATGATTTTTCACAACTATTTCTTACAAAATTAAATAGATTTAAAATTCAATGTGCATTATATTTAATTTTAGTAATAATTATTATTTTTATACTAGTTTAATTTTATTTGTGAATTGTATAAATTTTTATTTTTAATTTTATAGTAAAATTTATTTATAGTTTACAGTAATTAAATATAGTTTTTATTATATTGATCAGTTCTTTAAGTTTTATAAAAATATTTGTTATAAATCATGTGATTTATTTAATCAGGCGTAATAAAGTATTTTTTGTGCTTTCTAATGAGTAATACACATAAGAATTTTATTTTAATTCAAAATCCAATTTACAAAAATTACGCAACAATTTTCGTTAATTTATTTAAAATATTATTACTTTTAAAATATTATTCAATAATATTAAAAAAAAAAATATGATAAATTGTCGTAGTATTAAAAAAAGTTTATCAGTAGTAATTTTAGCGTATAATAAAAACTATTATAAGATAATATCAAGTGATTACAAATATTATAGAATGAATTTTTAATAATACTTTTATATTAAAATATCACACAATCACATTATGATTACGACGTTTGAAGTTTCAGTATTATTATATTATTTCATTTTTTGCTTCGAGTTTTGTGACTACAGTTGTGACCGTCACTAAAATCTGATGGTGACGTTACTGACCTACATATTAGAAAAATTTTTCAATTTTATAAATATATTTAAATATATATATATATATATATATATATATATATATTGCATACATAAATGCTGTATTATTAATATAATTTCTCTAACATTGAAATTTATAAATTAAATTTTACAAAGTAGAAATTTAAAATAATAAAAAAAAATAGATTTTATTTTATTTGTAGAGTATATTAAAATTTGAATAAATACATTTTATTAAAATGGTATCTTATCATTTATTAACAAAATTATTGTATTATAAAAAAAAAAAATTTATACAATTAGTATGTTAAACTTTTAATACATCAAACATATATTTATTATTATATTACTTAAATGAGATTAAATTTACAAAGTTGATTTTTTATTACGATCAATTTTTTTGAAAAGTTAAAAAAAAGTCTTTATTAAAAAAATAATTGAAACGTCGATTGTTGCGAAGAATGTGAAAAGATTTGAAAAACTAATTTTTGACAATGGAAAAATGTGTGAAAATATATAGGTCAAAATAGATTTTAGCTGAATTATACCGATTAGTTTTAAAAATGGAAATGAATTTAAATTTAATTTACTTAAAACTGTTGCATGATATTATTGAATCATTATCGAATAAAAAACCATGCGAACTAAATTAGGAATCCGGTTGAAACTTAATTTATTTTTACATAGCAACTTTCATCAAAATCATTCGATTACAATCGTCCTAATTCTTCGTCTTCGAAAAAGAAAAAGTATCACGGATATCCAGGTAGGTTTGGTGCACGACGACTGCGACGACGAAGGAAGAAAATGAACGACGATGAATGGACCATAGCCAAAAGTCGATGCGGTATTTTTCCACTCCTCCTGATTTATTTTTCTATATACTTTCGTGTGACACACTTGGCTTCATCGCTCTTCGAAAATTTTTTTCGATCCTTAAGAAAGGGAAAACTTTATGCATCCTGCCAAAATCGATGCGGTGTATATATCTGCGTCATGAATTTTTTTTTTTAATTCTTCCGCAATAAAAAGTGTTTTTAAATTAAAACTATCGTAAACTTGTAACTTTTTATTTGCTTGATGAAAAGTGAAGTGTTAGGTTTCCACGAACTTTCGAGATATGATTATTTTGTAAATCACATTCCATTCAGAAGTAGAATATGACAAGATATCCCGACAAGTAGATAAATGCCAACTAAGGTAAGGCATGTTTAGAATTTTGTATCGATAACCTTATAATATGTAAATAATACAGGAGTATGATCTTAAATATTCAAAAATTTCCTGCTGTTAAAATTAGTACAGGTGATTGCATTTTAAATCCTTTGATCGATGACATTATGCTTTCAATACTTTGCGTTAGGAAGTTTTTTTAATTCATCCAAATGATGTAAGGATATTTTAATAGTGAATTAAAAATTATAAATAGATTAAATTACAGTATACAATTTTATTGTATTTTAACACTTATATGTTATAACTTATACTTATGCTATAGTAAAAACAAGCTAAAACTCAATATCTGTAATTGGTAATAGTATTAGCTGCGCCTTCGACGTTGTATTGTTGGCTTTTACATTCATAAATTTTTTTTAAGAAATTTTTTCAAGCGGTAAATTTTAATTAAAATTACAACACCAAAAAAAATATTGATTGCAACTTAATAATTAGTCATTTGACTTTTAAATTTGTAGTCGCCGATCGTCGAGTATATTTTCAAAATTGAAAATAAAATTCAAAGTATTTTCGAAGTTCGAATTTTTTTTTTTTTTTTTTTTTTCATCGAGATTTCATTATAAAATTCAATAGTATAATGAAAAAAAAAGTTTCAAAGCGGAAAATGTTAACGAGCTTTTTTTTAAATCCAAAACCACCATACCATAATAATAAAAACATTGCCGGAAGAAAATTGTAAAACCTCACACACAACCTAACCGTTCATCCACACACATACACATACAAAGATAAGAAAATCTGGCGCAGAATCAATAACACGTGCGTGTGCAGAGGGGGATGAAAAGTAACGCAGACGCGGACGCGCGCGCGCGAGATGAAAGGGAGAGAGATCAGGCGCAGCCTCCGCTTTGTTAAGATCGGTACGCCGCGACTGATATTCTCTCTGGGTCGCCAGCATCCATCTGGTCGCATCTGGCGCAGTGCGCTATCATGAACGGAAACGCCATGAAGAGCCAGACGCATACTTGTCCACCTGAGGCCGCTTGTAAGATCGACATTTATTAAGTTTGTTGTTGTTTTCGTCTTGCCTGCAGAGATTATTATTATCTTTCTTTTTGTTGTTTTTTTTTTTTTTTTTTTTTTTTTTGTTATACATTACGTCTTTGCTTCGTTGTAGTTTGTTCCTTAAACGCTTTGTTCTATTTTGTTCGAAAATTTGGTCGTTTTACCTTTTTTTTCGATCGCTCATTGGCAGTTGAATTGTAGCTTGAAATGTATTTTAAGATTGGCGAAGGAGAATTCGGAGTTATTTTCTGGAACTTTCGATGGGTAACGGTATGCTGGGTTATTTTCTTTATTTTTTTCAATGTTTTAGCTGTGATAAGGGATGAAAATATTTTTATTAAAACATATAAGATTGTTTTACAATGAGAGAAATTAAATGAATAAATGAAGGTTTTACGTAATTGCAGTAAAGAAGTTACTTACAAAAAATAATTTCATTAGGACTACTATTTTTTTACAGATTGAAATTTATAACTTTTTGTCGTAATATATTTGTAATTCAATTTTGTTATTTTCAATTTGTATTGATAAAAATATAAAAGTACGTTTATTTTTAATATGTATAACGTTTATATTGTTTACAATTTTTATACAAGTAATATAAATAAACTCTCTTTACAATTCAATTACAACGTATCAAACTTTATAAAATCTTTTTATGCAAAAAAAAAGAAAAAAAATTTCAATTCAAATAATAAAAATGAAGGTATTAAAATAAACAGTATACATTTTATATCGTTTACTAATACAATAATATCAATATTTAACAGTGTTATAGTAATAAAAAAAAATATGCTAAACGATATCAATGATAACATATATCTGCATAAAGTTATCTATCAAGATTTCAATTATAGACTAAACTATTTTTAACTTTAAAATTCTACTGCAAAAGCAGAAACTTTGAAGTTCAATAACGTAGCGGTCCATAAATTAGCATTGATTAACTCATTCACAAAAATTGTTTGAATATGAAATTAACAAAATTACTTTTACAAAATTACTTAATTAAAAATTAAAATAAAGCATTCTTGTACAAAAAGGAAGTGTCTCATCGTTTAATTTCTAATCTATCAAAATATTTTGATTAAAATATATATAAAAAATCAATCAAAATATATATTTTTAATCAAAAATATATATTTTGATTAAAATATATTGAACAAACAATTCATAAAAAAAAAAAAAAAAAAAAAAAATAAAATAAAATAAAATAAAATAAAGGAATTTAGCCATTATATTCAATCCCTCAGCTTTGCTCGGCGACTTATCGGGGAACGGCGAGAACATAGACGACATCTCGGAATCGGTGGACGAGCTCCGAGCGAAGCTCGCGAACATGAAACGTCTGATGGAGGAGCGCAAAGGCACGACTCTCGGTGAGTTGAGCGCCCGGAGACAGCGTAATCAAAACGCCGACGTGATCGATGGAAATTTTCTCTCCTGGATATTCGCCACCGCTCTCGCGGTCATCCTTAGCGTCAGCTTCTACGCCTTCTACAATCTTTACAACGCCGTGCTCAAGAAGCTTCCTTCTAAGCACACCGAGCTCTGAGCTTCCACTTTGATTCGCGCGCGACCGTGGCTCTCTTATACTTTGCCTCTTATATAATATAAATATATATATACTTTATCTCGTACTCACGTTACGCTGCTGAATGTCGCATTGCAACGAGAGTGGATTATATCATTTATATGTTATTACAGTGGTAAGTTAAAGAGACCAACGGCTGCGATGAAGTTGTGTATCTCAAGTATGTGTGGATTAAAGGATGAATGTTTTTTCTATATGGACTATGAGTGGTTTTTGCAAGGTTGTGGTAGATGTAATGGTTTTAACAAGTGCGTGAAGTTTTTCTTCTATAGGATGATCGGCTTCATTAAAGTTTCATTGATTGTCGCATTTTAAATCTTTCATCCGGGCTTAACGTGCTGATTGATTTTCATTTTAAATTTGTTCGCATTCATCGGATGTTTTACAATTTTGAAAAAAAAAAAAAGAAAAAAAAAATGCAGTTTTATAATTTTAAAATTGTCAAATCATTTGACAATTTTTATGTAAAAAATTCGTTTTGAATTCTTTTTTATTAATTTATAATTTTTTAATGCTCATTTCAAATTGAATTTCCATAGTCCCTCGATTGCCAATAATACGCAATTCCAATTTCTTATTGTAATATAAAAATTCTTTTAGCAAAAGACAACAAATAAAAAAATCACAATCAAAATCTGTCAATTACTTGACAATCTTTTTAAATGAACGTTATTAGTAAACATATGGTAAGGCTGGAGTATTAACAAATTTTTATGTTGAAGCATTTCAATAGTCAAACATTAATTATATATATATTTTTTTTTTTTTTTTTTTTTTTTTTTTTTTTTTTTTTTTTTTTTTTTTAAATTCGCAATTATAATTATTGTTTGTATTGATAGTGCATAATTTCAATATTTTTCAAGTTACATATTAATATATTAAAAAGATTTGTATTCTTTGTAAATTAACTGTACACACGAAGATTAGAGAAATAAAGTACGTATATTGATTACACGTTATTCTTATAATGTACAATGTTACATTGTAAATATATATATATATATATATATATATTGATTAACATAGATGTTGTAGAGTCAGTCATACTTTAGATTTTTAACATTAAAAGATAAATACTTTTATCGATTATATTTTTTAAATTACCACAATACAAAATAGATTGTAATGATAAAGATCTATCATCGATTACTTTTCAACTTTTTTTTTTTTTTTTTTTTAAATAGGTACATTTACACGTTTTTTTAAAAATATGTATATTATATATTAAAAATTTAAATTTGTACACAAGAATGTTTTCACGATTAATTAGAATTTAAAAGAACATCAAATAAAACTTCTTCGATACAAGATTTTTTCAAGTTATTTTTATCACACATAATACCAAATTTGAATTGACAAAAATTCCGAATAAATTCCTTAAAAATCCTTTCACCACGTTATCCTGATGGTAAAGTAATAAATTTTATTTCAATATTTATTTTTTAAATTAAAATTCATAAAATATTAAATTCAAATACTCACTTTTTTCAATTTATTTTCTTCTTATAATATATTAAAAATCGCGGCACAAAAAATAAACGCACATTTTTTATTTTTATTTTATTTTTTTTTAAATTACTATTAAAGACTACTCAGACAAAACTATCAAAGGCTACTATAAAAAAAATTGTAAATATTTTCGTAATAAAGAATAATGATAATTACAAATTATAAAATTCTGAAAATATTAAGTAAATATTGATATGTAGTAGATAGATGTAATAAATTATTCTGCCAATAAATTACGACTCAATCTTTTAAAAAAATTTGCATACATTTTTGGTATTCTTTCTGCTGCTGAAAAGTGAATTCGATATCATCGATTTCTTTAAAACGATGATTTAAATCCGAGAAATTATTTATTTAATAAAAACATTTAAAATATAAAAAAATTGAAAAAGTTCACTCACGAGAGCGAGAAATATTTACCTTTGATATTTCATATTCAATATTTTCTCTTTTATTAGACAATGATAAAATTTCATGTTCCAATTCTGCAAGCTAAAATAAAAATTAAAAAATTAAATTATTTTATCGTCGTTATTGTGCATCATATTTTGCATTATTAATAAACAGTAATGTACCTCTTTCTCTATTTTTATTACATCAGTTTTTAATTCTTTCACTAATATTTTTTGTGCACTTGTTAAGGATGGTTTTTTATTTGTTAGACATGAAGGTTTTGAAATAAATGTCGTTTTTTTAACAGATCCATTTGTCTAAAACAATGTACTTGTGTAATGTATATCATTCGATAAAAAAGGAAATTACTGTTTATTAATATTTGCGAAACATAATCGTAAGATAATAATGCAACAATAACGCAAATAGCAAGATTAAAAATTTTATTCAAAATTATTGAACGTACTTTTGCTTTTTTAATTTTCAGATCTTCCTTAAAATCATTAAGTTTTCCATGGATATTCTGATAATAAAACTACTAGTAATTTATTTATTTTTTTAAGTTAAATAACAAGTGTTTGTCAATGCACTAACCTCGGTAGAATCTTTTGTCAAAACCTAAAAAATAAATTTTTAAAGTAAAATCAAATATGATAGATTTTAATCATTTGAAAAGAAATTTACGGTAAAAATACTAACAGACTTTTTTAAATCTTCTTTTCGACTTTTAAACTGAAACAGAAATAAATTATTGTTTTGTTTCATTAAATTATTAAAAAACTATACCTCATAATAAATTGATACAAATTAATTTAAAAATCTTGTAATTAGATTGTTATATTAATTTTGAATGTTTTATAATTATTTTAAAAATATAAAAAAAATCAGATACCATGATCATAAGAAAGCTGGAGATACAAACAGTTACAAATAAAAAGATCCATAGCATTTTAAATGCACAACACTTTATGACATACGGCCATATAGCGCTATAAATTTGAATACTCATTTTAATTTACTGTTAAGATATGTGATTTTTTAATAAAGTATCATTGATCATCAATTATATAACCTAAATTTAACATTAATAAATATATTAACTCTTTGACAGCGCTTATTATGTGAAAAACTATTTATTTACTATATAAAAAAAAAAAAAAAAAAAAAAAAAACAAATGAAAATTATATTAATTCTTTATAAATAATGTTTATTTGCATAATATTGTCAACAGTCATGATAATCTTGATGCAATATAATTAAATAAAATACTTAATAAAATAATTAAAATATGTAAGATAATTCTATGGGAAAAGAAATCTACTTCGAATCCATCTGCAATCCACGTGACTTTTTCAATAGGATAATAATCAATTTCAAAATTAAATTTCAATTGATTAGATTATTGGCTTTACATCTTGAATTTTTTTATGTTTTTAAAATAACTTTTATAAAAAATTATCTTTAAAAAATTTTAAATACTAATATTTAAATATTTAGATAAAATTTCTTCATGCTGTTTAATCAAGTCGATTGTTTAATTTAATGAAATAAGGTTGAAATTTGAAATTTGACGCCATGAGACTAGCAGACGGCTTACGTAATTTATTTACAGGTACACACGAGTGGAGAGTGTACACTGGTAATACATAAACATTGCATAATCATCTGTTTTTATAAATAGAGACGAGGAACACATATTTATATTATTGTGTTAAATATTTAAATTATGGTGAAAACTATGAAAAATGAAATGTTAAAAATTATAAAGAAAAGTGAATTAAATTATTATAATCTTCAAATAGAATATTTTTTCGTTTGAAATTGAAGATTTTTAAATATAAAACAGTATATTGAATTTAATAATTATTATCTTAAAAACGTAATTAATAGTATAAACCTACATTATAAAGAGAATTTAATGTTACGTAAATTCTATTCAGAATGTTTGCCAGTATTAAAGTTTTCAACGAAAAAATTTAAGAACAATGCATTTTCTACTATTTTAACTTATAACGCATCCAAACGAATATATAGCAGTTTAACAAATAGAGACTTTATATTTCATCATGATGAAGTTGAAAAATACACAACAATGTTACCATCGCAAGCTCAAATCGTCATTGCTGGAGCAGGTATGGTGGCTAATTCTGTTGCATATCACCTAGTTCTAAACGGTTTGAATGATGTACTTATTTTGGAGCAAAATAAAATTGGTACTGGTACTTCACACTTTGGTTCTGGTACACTTGGCCTTTTTAAACCAATTGCTCATAGAAATCTAATATCTTATAGTATTAAACTTTATTGTCAATTGCAAGAAATGGGATATGAAATTGGATTACGACAATGCGGAAGTATTAACTTAGCTCAAACCAAAGATAGAATGATAGCTCTTAAAAGAAGAATGGCTTATAATGTGCCTACAGGCTTACACTGTGAAGTAAGAATTAAAATATCCAATAACACAAATATAAATAAAATTTGATAGTTAATGTATTGCTTTTTAGCTTATTTATAATATTTATTAATTTATTTATTAAATTCATTTAATACTAACATTAAAAGTAGATAAATCTACATTTATATGTTTTTATTGTATACTTACTTTATCATTCATTTTTAAGATTTTAGGAAAAGAAGAATTAAAAAGAATACATCCATTTTTACATGTAGATGATCTTGAAGGAGCAGTTTGGGTGCCTGAAGATGCAGTTGCTGACTCTGTTGCAATATGTGAAGCATTAGCACATTTAGCAAAACAAGGAGGTGTTCGTTATATTGAACAATGTAGAATTGAAGAAGTATTGACGGAAAAAGGAGCAGTTAAAAAAGTTAAAACTAATAAAGGTTTTGTTTACTGTGAATATTTTGTAAATTGTGCAGGAATGGTAAATGTGCAACAAGTACTATATAATTATCATTTAAAAGTTGATTACATTATTTGACAAAACATTTATATTTTAAAGTGGGCTAGAGAATTAGGTCTTCGCTGTAATCCTCCTGTTAAAATACCTGCTTATCCAGCAGAGCACTACTATGCAATTGCAGCGCCACAGTCTTTAGAAACTACATTGAACTTACCTTGTGTTCGAGATTTCGATTCATATTCATATATGCGAGAATGGCAAGGTAATAGAATTTAGAAAGTAATTTAATTTATTAATATATTTAAGACTGGTAACTCACCATATAAATCATACAAAATACTTATAGCTGCTGATTTTCTGTGTCCGTTATAAATAAAGGATCGATAAACTTAGTAAATTATCAGACTATTAGATCAATACTATTAGATATATATGATGGCTGTAAATAGTTTTATTAAAATATATAGATTTCAAATTCGTTAATATATTTTGTAACAAAAATTTTGTAATATAACTCATAATACAAGTATTTTTATAACAATTTTTAGGTGGGATTCTTGCTGGTTGGTTTGAACCAGAAGCTAAACCTGCATTTGAAGGAAGTGAAGTTCCTGCAGATAACTGGAAAGAAAATGTTAAAATTGATCCTTGCCACTGGAAGCCCCTTTGGGATAAAATTGTACACAGAATGCCTATCATGAATGAAGTAAAAGAACCTTTTATCTATAATTGTCCAGATAATTTTACATCTGATGGTAGATTGATTTTAGGAGAGAGTTCTGATGTAAAAAACTATTTTGTGGCTGTTGGAATGAGTGGAAATTCTCTTCAAGGTATAATAATTTAAAAATTAGAAGTTTTTGATTATATTACTACAAGTATTATTATGTACCATGTTAAAAAATAATTTAATTATTGTTTATCTTTTTAAAATATTTTTTGATTATACATTAATTAAAGTATTCGTTATTTAATTTTTAAATAATAAATAAACAAGTTAAAATTGTAAAATATAGGTGCTGGTGGAATCGGAAAGGAAGTAGCCGAATGGTTAATTCATAGTGAATCTACTCAAGAATTACTACCGTTTAATATACAAAGGTTTACGGATTTACATACGAACAGACAGTATTTACAGCAAAGAGTTCGGGAAGTCGTTGGGCGCAATTATGCAATTCTTTATCCTCATCAATGCGAGTATAAATATGCCCGGAAATTACGATGTTCACCTTTATATTCGGTTTTAGAAGAGCGAGGCGCTATATTTGGAATTAAAATGGCTTACGAAAGACCACTTTATTTTGATTCAACTTATAGAAGTATGATTCTACTAATTTGACTAAATACATACTTCCTTCTTATTTTTCAATTAAATGATTATTTGATATGTTTTAGGGGGTCAACCGAAACCAATAATGCCGCCAGGAAGCTTTTATAAACCAAAGTTTTTTAATTTTATGAAAGAAGAATTTCAAGCTTGCCGTGAAGGTGTTGGAATTATAGATATGAGTTCCTTTTCAAAAATAGAAATTAAAGTAATATTTTTTATTATTTTATTACAAAAATAATGATAGTAAATAACTAAAAAAATTTCGATTTGTCTCACCTATGTTTCATTTTTCTTAGAATATTCATAAAAATTAATATAAAAAAAAAATAATTTTTTTTATCATTTTTTAAATTGTATATACATTTTTACGTATTTTTTAAATGTATTTACAGTCAATCGGTTTGGAAGTGGTTGGTTACTTACAAAAATTGTGCTCCAGCGATGTTAATTTACCAATTGGAGGTATAACTCATACAGGAATGCAAAATGAAAGAGGAGGATACGAAAATGACTGTATGCTTGTAAGACAAGCGGAAAACAGTTATTTTATGGTTTCGCCCACGTTACAGCAAACACGTATTTATCAATGGATGTCGCGGTAATTTTATTACAGAACGTACATCACTTGAACGCGCAATAAGGATTTAATTTTTAAGTTGATAGCTTTGATATTTATAGGCATTTACCAGCCGATGGTTCCGTAGGTTTAAACGACGTTACATCAAAATACACCGTTGTTAATGTTATTGGACCAAAAGCTACCACATTACTGTCAGAACTTTCAAATTCTGACTTAAATTTATCTACTTTTACTTACAAAGTATGTAATGATTTCGTAATTGTATCACTAGCTACATGAAAAAAGTAATTCCAAAAATATTTAAAATAATTCTTTGTTTATTTTAAATTATTTTACCCCTGGGATGCAACAAAAAATTTTAACTTCCATCAAATATTATAAAATTTTTTTTCCTCGTCACCATTTTTATTCATATTTTTAAACAGTATTATTTCAAAGAATTCGTTAATTAAACAATTTTAACAAAAAAAATTCATCTCGTTATACACAAATTCTTCGAAATCATAAATTATTACAAAATAATTGATTGGGTAGCACATTTTTCATTCTTTCTTTTAACGATCACGATGCAGATGTGTAACGTGGGCTATGCATCAGACGTGATGGTGATGGCATTCACGCATACAGGTGAACCCGGATATTGCCTCTACATCCCATCCGAATATGCGCTTCACGTTTACGCGACTTTAATGGATGTTGGACGAGATTACGGTGTTCACGACGTCGGCGTGCTTACTCAGAGATTCATGCGCATTGAAAGATTCATACCATTTTGGGCTGAAGAACTCACACCTTTTGTCACACCTTATGAAACCGGCAGTGGTTACAAAATTAATTTAGACGTGAGTAACGAAAATTGAATTAAAATTCAATAAATCTTATTTATTATTAATTTAACTGACAACGATACATTTGCTTTTGTAATTCTTTGTCTGTCATTTGTTAGACAGTCTTTGAAGAGATCTCAAAATAACAGAATTTTATCATTTATATGCATTTAAATTAATTTTGTATAAAAATGAAACATACTCTACGTACATGTAATTGTCATTTAACAAATTGATTTTTATAAAAATTAAAAAAAAATATAGATTTTTTTTTTTTTTTTTTTTGTAGAAAAGATATTTTATTGGCAAGTTTGCCCTGCAACGACAAAAACAATGCGGTGTAACACAAAGACTGGTATTATTCGTTATAAACAATCTTGATCTTAATAAAGATGTTTGGGCTTGGGGTGGAGAACCCCTTTATCGCAATGGAGAATTTGTTGGAACTGTTACATCAGCTGGGTAAGAAAATTATAATTTACTTTTATAAATTAATTGCTTTGTCTTTGATTTAAATGAAAAATAATTTTGATAAGTTATTTAGTTATTTTTATATTTGCATCATAAATCTTCAAATAAACTTATTTTAATACTAAATACTTTTGCATTCAATATATTTCCATAAACCATTAAATACAACTTTGTGTTTTAATGATTTTAGTTACGGATTTAATGTAAAAAAGTTAATTTGCCTTGGTTTTATTCGACATCCTGGTTTTTCGAACTCCCAAAATGAAAAAAAAGTTGTAACAAATGAATTTATAATGGATTCATCAGCAGTTTATGAAGTTGATATTGCTAGTCACCGTTTTCCTCTAACGCCACATATTCATTCACTTTCTCTGCCAAGCCAAAAAAGTAAAAAATATATACCAACTCCAGTTGTCTCATATATAAGTGATATCTCTCATTAAAAAAATGAAATTCAAAAATTTGAATGAAAGAAACATAGTTATTTTAATATAATCTAAAAAAGTCTGATAAGACTACTGTTGAATCTGTAGTTCTAACAAACAAACAAACAAACAAACAAACAAACAAACAAAAACTAAATTATTTTGAATGTAATCATAATAGGTTATTCAATTACTTATTGAAAGTTTGTATAATGTTTCATATTTTTTACTTATAAAATTAAATAAATATAAAATAAAAATTAATATTATGCAAGGATAATCCTGATAGTACCAGACATGAATAGTTCCTTCTTAGTATCCTTTATCTCTGGTAGAATTTCACTTGATACAAAAAGGTGGCAATTATTTCAAAATATTTATATGGAAAAAATGTTGATTTTAAGAGGCTTAAACTTTAAAATATAATATTATAAGTGAACATGAATTTAGAATAATGTCATGTTTGCATGATAAAATAATTTCATAAAAAAAGTTAGCTGATTATCAAAATTGAACTGTACTCCTCTTTAGGGAAGTTTTGTCTACTATAATAAGTAAAGTATTAGGTTGCAGAATTCAAATGAGGCATGATAAAAAATTCCCTGTGAAATTAAATAGTTTTATTGTAACGTAAGAAATCTTTGAATTAAGTTTTAAAATATATTCTTGTATAACCTATTCACCAAATTAAATTCTATTGGAATATTATCTTTTTATAAAAGATTTAGAGGTGAGTTTGCGATTAAAGATATGCCAGTAATAAGCAAATGACAGATGCAGTTGATAATTATTTTAAAGACGAATTCTACTTTAAGAAAAACTAAAACAGAAGATAATGAATAATGCTAGAAAAAATATCTTGAGAGCCAAAAGTAATCTGCATTAAAGTTTAAGATTCAGAAATTTTTGCATTTTCATTTTTCATTCAGAAACTGCTATTATAACGATTTACATTTTATAAACGGTTTGATAACAAAACTATAGTTATTGATAAATTATAACATTTATTAAATTTAACAAAAAAAATAATATGAAATATATATACACATTTTAATTTAACAGAAAATAATATATAAAATTACAATTAAAATTATACTCTTGGAAATGGAAATAAAAATAGCGTTTTCATTCAATGATAACTTTACTGTAAGTGCATATTTTTTTCACCAATGCTGACATAAACGTTTCATAACATATCATATAATTTATAAGTATAAGAATAGAGTTTTAAAGTTGTCAGAACTAATAAAAAATAAATTTATAAATTCACTGTTTTATTGAATGTAAAAATGCTAAAATTTTTTTGGTTAAAAAATTTTTTATATATTTTATTTTACAGAAGCTTGAATATAATATTTAGTGTTATTTTAGAAAAAATACATCGAGATGAATAAATTTATTTAACAAAATCTTATTCGACATACGCACTTTAATTTTTAACATAATATGAAAACTTACAAATCATACATTTTTTTTTTAAGTATGTAGTATTGTGTTAAACTGTAATTAGAAATACTACATATTTAAATTATAACATCACTAAATAAGGTTATGTTTATTAAAATTTATTTATAGCAAATGTGATTACACAAAGTTCAGAAAGTTTATAATTAAAAACTCCAACTAGTTGCTCAAAATTTCATAACTATGTACATTAATGTGACAAAAAAGCTTATAAGCGATCACTTCGTTTTTTTCTCATTTCAAAACTTTATAATTTTCTTTCAATGGGACTTGCTTTTATCGCTATGTTTATTCCATATTTGTTCTGATTGCTTTTAGCATATCAACTTAATTTATACTGAATATTACAATATAGCGAATGAATTGTAAAATTTATATTAAACACGTTTTTAACTATGTGCACCACTTTTCAATAGTTTTAAAAATATAAAGGACATCACCAAAATATAAAGGATATCACAGATGTCCTATCATATTATTTTTTCATGAGAAGTTCAATAAATCAGTGATTTAACTACACAATTCTCCAAAGCTTAATATCTTTTCTTTATCTATAACACATATATTGAAAAAAGCTGCAATTTATAAACATTTTATAAATTGAATAGATAATATTTATTGTGTTGTTCTTAAAACTTATTTTTATTGATTTTAAACTAAATGATCAAATGATTTTAATAATTTTTTACGATGGAAAACATTTTATCTCTTCCTTTTATTTTAATTCATATTTTCCTACTCTTATATTGTAACTCTATATTTCATTCGGTTTTCACTGTTCTTTGATTTTTATTTATAAAATTTATAAGTTCTGACCTTACGATGCCCACTGCTCTAATTCTTTCAAATCGTCGTCCTCTTCTTGCTTTGCTTCTACAAAAATTTTTATTAATATTAATAATTTAAACTTATATTTTGGTATTTATTGTATCAAATTTATAAAATGCTATAAATACTTGTTTTCTTTGCTGGTGCAGATGGCAAAGTAGTTGCAGGAATGGCAGGAAGTTCATCTGTACTTTGAATTCCCAATAATTCTCTATCTAGTTCTTCTTGTTCTAATTCTTCTAATTCCCTTTCCAGTTCATCTTCGTCAACATCTTGTCCAAAAGCAACAGGATTTGAAATTGCATCAGAAATTTCTTTTGCAACATCTTGTTGTTCAGCAATATCATCCATCATATCATGAACTTGATCAACATCCCTAAAATTTTATTAATTATATTACGACATTTGATACGATAAAAATGTATAATAAGAATTATAATTAAATGTTAAATCTTCATTTTGTTTAAATTAGATTTTATATTTTGAATTTTCAAGCAGAATTTTCTTACATGTGCTGATGAGCAGCTTTCAAAGCATCTGCTGCATTTTTCATAGTAGTGAGAACAGCAGTATTTGTATTTGCACTTTCCAGTGCTTCTCTTTGCATTTCAATTGTAGATAGAGTTCCATCGATTTGCTGCAGTTGTTTCTCATAGCGTTTCTTTCTTTTTAATGCTTGAATAGCAGCTGCAATACAGTGTATGAATATAAATAATATTGAAAGGTACTACATAATTAAAATAATATTGAAAGTTACTACATAATTAAAATTTATAATATAAGATTAAAACATATTATTATTTTATCATTAAAAAACAGCACCTAGTTAACATTTTAACATCTTTAGCAAAAAAAAAATTGCATTCAATAAATTTATGTAAAATTAAATCTACCATAGTATATTTTTGTTCTTTCATTATGGAATCAGTACAACGTTAAACAAAATTTATTTTCCTTCAAATTAATATTGAAGATATAATAAAAATGTTTTTGTTAAATAATAATTTATAAAACAATCAAATATAATTATTTAAAAGTTTATTTTAACTTAATACAAAATAATACTATAGATTACAAAGATAATATATAAAAAAATATTTTTTATAAAATAATTAAAATCATTTTTTTTTTTATTTTTATAGAATTTTGATTTCTTATTAAAACTTTTAATAAAATTTAACTAACTACATAAAATTGTATACAAACAAATTAACAAAATTATATATGATGTGATTATAAACTCAATACCTAGTCTTGTAATTATTTTTTCTAAATATATTTAATATCAAAAATTAAAAAAATCAATAACGACTTATCAAAAATCATTTCATTTAAAAAATATTTTTATAGATCTAAAAATTAATATTTTGAACAAATTAGAAATAACAAATTTTTATAAAACGAATAAAATATAAAAATATTTTAATTAATTATACTTTTAAAAAAATGTAGCAAAATTATAAATGTAACTAAATATTAAATTATAGAATATAAATAATTTACTTATAATAATAAAATTGATTGCAAAATAAATAAATAAAAAAAAAAAAAAAAAAAAAAATTATAATTAAAACTATTAATTTCTCAAACATATAAATGACGTAAAAGTTTGATATATAACATACGTCACTTTAATAAATTTTAATCTTAAAAAAACCTTTTTAGGTTAGGTTTTGAAATTTTTTTATTAATAATAATAATTGTACAAATGACGGTCGATTAGGCAAATTGTTATAACAGCGAAAGTCATCTTCTGAAAATGATAATTAAAAGAGAATGAAAATCGACCAATCTACCTCGTTTGTTCTTGGTGCCATTCTTTTTGGCTGTAAGTATCTCTTGTTCAATCTTGCTTTCCAAGAAATCCTGCTTTTTAATGAGCATTTCCTCTGTTTCGCGGAGTTTCTGAATGGCCTCAGCGGTTGTGGGAGCAGCAGCCTCTTTTTTCCCACCGAAAACTTTCGTGAAGAAACTCATGTTCCTGATTATTTGCACTAACTTTTGTGATTACTAAATCTCAAAGGAACACGACTATATTTTTGTACACCGAGGAGATCGATCAGAATAAGTCCCGAACGATTTCCTCCGAGAATGCTAGTATGTTTTCACAAATATTTATGTCCTAACACTTTTTTTAAAGAAACTTTCAAGGAAAAGACGAATTTGACGATGAAGGTTCCGAACAATGACAATTCGCCATATTTTGCACTGACAGACTTACGCTAAAATGTTATCGACACACAAATGAGTCAGAAGCGAATACATAACCCAAGTCAGCTGCCGTAAATTCGTTATATTACAAAAAATTTGTATGTTCATGTGTATGTATAAGTAGTGTATTCACATAACACATACATGTAAACATTAATTATTGACAGACTACGAAACAAAATGATCGTAATGCATCGTCACTATTGTCTTACCGATCGAGCTAAAATGTTTACACATTAACCCTTAAAAGCGTAATTTTTTATTTTAAATTAAAAAAATTGTTTTAAATAGGATGAAGTCATAGGTAACATAAAAAATAAATAAAAAAATCAAATGTCAAATGTTTTTATTCACACGATATATTGTCTATAGTTTTATCAATGTGCGTTCGGTAACGCACACGTTCAGGTTTTTGAATTAAATTAAGTGAAACTGGAATGTAAACAAACAATTGGCAACAATATGCATTTAAGGGTTAAAAAATAATTACATTGTTTAAAATGAAAAATTTTTTAGTGCATAATTTTTTATATAAACTACAAAATGCAAGCATATTTTTAATATTGACATCGTGCAATAAAAATAATTAATGTGTAAAATTTTTTTTAACTTTATATTATTCAATAATAAAATTTGAAAAAAGAGTTTTCAAAGAGTTATTAGAATAAAAAAATTTATCATCTTTCATTTGCTGGCCCAACTAATACGTATCACATTTTAGATGTAAAAATTATTGAAATTAAAAACTTAACAATTATATGAATTTCTTTCATTTTAAACTTACGAATTTTTTTTGTTTAATAAATTAATTCTCGCTAAATCATAAAATTTTGATGAACAAAATTTACGTCGTGTCCATCCGCAAATTGTATTTCTATAATGAATTTCACTGAAGTAGGAAGAAAGATTAATAAGAAGAAAAAAAGACAAAAAAGCAACTTGCAAGCTACTGTTGTCTGAAGTTGACCACGATCAATATAACAATTTGAAAATGTAACAACTGTCACAGCAGTACATTAACATCTTCGAGATCGGTATTATAGTAACATGATCAAATGATATGAATTCTTTGTCTGTCAATTGAAGGATAAAAAGGACAAACGCGTGAATGATTATTTATCCATCATTTTATACTTTCATAGACGGTTTTTTTCTTGCTTTATTTTCTCCTTCAAATCATATTTTTTTCTTTTTATTATTTAATAAGAAATTAGAATTTTCTTTACACTCTGCAGTTTTAGAATAATGCACATCTTTCTTGTTTCATTTTTGTACCCACGAAAGAATATTTTTATTCTTGGTTATTCTAATTTTTTGTAAGTTTATATCTACTAGTTATGCAGAAAAAATCTTTGCCGTCCTCAAAAAGTACAAAAAAACTGTAGAAACCATTTACTTTACAATAAAAAGTATATAAGATTACCGTAAGTAACTTTAATAATTGATTATATTTAGAAATCCCAAATGCAATCTTCAATATGTAAAGAAATATTGCAATATATTTTACGCTATTCGCTTACCAAACGAATACGTAAAAGAAATATTAACAATTAAATACGTGTATTTCTTAGGCATATTATGAGAAAAAATATTTTTACAGATTATTTACAGTTGTAGAAATTTAATATCTTCCCAAGCGGAAATAATCACGTGTATATAAATGTTATTAACAAAAAGTAATTCTTCATAATGATTATTAGCTTTTATTATGTAATATTAAAATCTTATAAGGTGTGGATTTTGGACTCTAATAATAGTCAATAATGTATATTAATGTTTCGAAGTTTTTATCGTCATTTTATAAATTTAATAAATGTTTATAAGATTTTATTAAATTTTTATAGATTTTTATTTTTAGGAAATATCCTTATAAACAAAGATGCAATAAAAGCTAGAATATAAATAGTTATTAGCTTTTAGAACGGTTTCATATTTCTTTTTCGTGTAAAAACCAAAAAGCTAATCATTACTAATTACTATTATTAACCAATAATAATAATTATAAATATTTTATAAGGGTATTTAATATTTTTAAAATATTATTAGCAGTTATTAGGTTTTCTGAAGAGTCACAAATTTCTTTTGATCAAAAGTTGAAAAGCTAATATAACAGCTAATAAAACATAATACAAACTAAGAAATGTTAGTAAAAGTTAGTAACTATAAATAACTGTTACTAGAGTCCAAATTCCACGTTTTATAAACTAGTAATAATAGTTATTAGATTTTATTAGCTCTTTTTTCATTCAGTTCATTTCCGCTTGGGTTTAATTAAAAATATTACAAAATAATTTTAAAATTTCTAAATATTAAATTTATTGGACAAAACATGAAAACCGCCATAAAAATGAAGAGTATTCATTGTAAATTTTAAAATTAGTTTTTATTAATTTCATCAGCTAAACTTTATAAAATTTAAAATATTCCCATTTAACATTAAGTTATTTATCGATAATTACGGATTAAAAATTATTTTATTGAAAAAATTTTAAGCAAAGCTAGAGCATGTATTTTAATTGAAATTTGAAAGCTGCCACCAGGTGTCAGTTCTCTCTTCAGTTAAGGATACTTTGTATAAAGATTCAACAAATTGGTCGTCTTATTTTATTTCAACCGGAACTTATCTTTGTTCTTACAGAGTAAACAAATTTTTAGAGATTATCTTAATACCAAATAAATATTTTTTAATATATTTAAAAAAAAGGTCAATGTGTAATTTTAATATTTGTTAATTATATTAATAAAAATTTAAATAAATGAATCAATCCCAAGCGGAAATGAACTGAATGAAAAAAGAGCTAATAAAATCTAATAACTATTATTATTAGTTTATAAAGTGTGGGATTTGGACTCTAGTAACAGTTATGTATAGTTACTAACTTTTACTAACATTTCTTAGTTTTTATTATGTTTTATTAGCTTTTATTAGCTTTTTAACTTTTGATCAAAAGAAATTTGTGACTCTTCAGAAAACCTAATAACTGCTAATAATATTTAAAAAATATTAAATACCCTTATAAAGTATTTATAATTATTATTATTGATTAATAATAGTAATTAGTAATGATTAGCTTTTTGGTTTTTACACGAAAAAGAAATATGAAACCGTTCTTAAAGCTAATAACTATTTATATTCTAGCTTTTATTGCATCTTTGTTTGTAAGGACATTTCCTAAAAATAAAAATCTATAAAAATCTAATAAAATCTTATAAACATTTATTAAATTTATAAAATGACGATAAAAACTTCGAAACATTAATATACATTATTGACTATTATTAGAGTTCAAAATCCACACCTTATAAGATTTTAATATTACCTAATAAAAGCTAATAATCATTATGAAGAATTACTTTTTGTTAATAACATTTATATACACGTGATTATTTCCGCTTGGGATGCAACAAAACTTTTTTTCTTTTATAACACATTAATTATTTAATAATATTACGGGTATTAATAAATATAAATAATTTAACAAACCTCTACTTCGAGAATTTATACGCATTCAATACTACACTACTTATTTTTTTTTACAAATTATCTTTTACTTATTTTAATTAAAGAGAAATAAATAATTTAAAATAACAATTATAAAAAATATCAAAATATTAGTATCATTTGATTTTAATTTAACTATTTTCTTAATACATTTTAATGATCTGTGTGTATATTGTGTTTAAAAATAAAAAAAAATTTTTCATATGAACCAATAAAGTCAATGCGGTCAAACAAACCAATCCGCATCGTTTAATTCCGACTTTTAAACCGTGGTAAAAGACTCCGCGTAGGGACCGCAAAAAACTATAAGTAAAAAAAACTATAGGTAGCGCATACGTCCGCTCTTTCTTTTTCGACGCTCCGTGTGCGTAGGGCGCGCGTCGAAAACGACACACGATAGGGTTGACATATTCTTGAGACTTTACAGTCCGGCAGCCCCGGCGCTACTTGTATTCCAGCATTATCCTCTTCCTATATCTCTATCTCTCTCTTTGTCGGTGTCATAGACTTATATACTAGACTGCGCGCGCGGTGAGAGGTTTTGAAGACAACATTAAAGTGAGAAAACAATAGCGGGAGGCGTTGTGTCTCTCTCTAACGTGGTGGTTGGTGGGGGGGGAGCGACTGACTACGTGAAAAGGACATCATAATATAAGTAACCATAACAAATAGACGAGGGGAAGGAACACTTTCCCCTTAACAGCCTTCCCACTCTTCCTGCTAAGCGAGAGAGACAAAACGCCTCTCAAGCTATCTCCGTCCTTTAATGTTGTCTTCAAAACCTCTCACAGCGCGCGCAGTCTAGTATATAAGTCTATGGTCGGTGTATATACTCATCGAGCGCGCCGATCTATACGTCGATCCGTGGCGCAGCCAAGCAGTAGTCTTCGTCGACGTCTCTGTCTCTCTCCTTTTTTCCCCTTGCCTCTCTTCTGTCCGTTTCCCCTTTTCTCGGTATACCGAGCAATTCGCGGTGTGGTGGTACGGTACTACGTACGCGCACACGGTGCGCGGCGGTGCAGTAGAATACGGCGGCTCGCCGGCTGCCATCTTGGAGCTCGCTCGTCTTGGGGAAGCCGGCCGCCCGCGGTGCACGACAATTGCGACGTCCACGCGATCAGCTCGCGCCGCAGCCGGCTCCAGCTCCTCCTGCGCTCGGCGTTAGCCGAGGATATTCGTCACGAGGTTGGGAGAGTCCCCCCCGGCTCGGCCAAAATTCAAGCCCGGAATGTGTTAGGTGAGCAGCAGTAGCAGCACCAAGTCTCTATCTCTTTCTTTCTCACTCTTCTTCATTCTCTCTTTCTCTAATACATGCGCGTGCACACATATATGTACAACTAGATATATACGTTGCGCGCGCGTGTTTCGGTGTATGTATCTATATTTGTATATGAGAGTACGTGACTGTGCGCGGGGGTGAACCACTTCCTTGAGCACGACTTCTTCTCGTCTGTCAGTTATTACACTCTCGTGTCGCATGTTGGTAAAGAGAACTAGTAAATTTGGAGGAAGAAATCGGGGAACGAAGAAGAGAAAGAGAGAGACGAGAAGATACCGAATAGCGCGGCAGTGTGCGCGTGCCTACGTGTGCTAGGAAGAGTGAGAGAGAAGGAGACAAATCGAGATTTCCTCGAGAACGCTCCTGTCCTCGGTTCCTGGGAATATCCAGCGTGTATTGAAATCGCGGGACACTCAAAGCGGTTGAAGCAAGATTTCGAGACTAGGGTAACACGCGGCTACCGATTGTTTTCTGCATGTATATGCTTCTTTCTGTAAGTCTATGTGTGCACTCTCTTGCTCTCCCACACCCCACGCACGTACATACTCGCGGGCGCGCGCGCTCTTTTTCCATGTAAGAATATTCTCTCTCTCTCTCTGTACAAAATTCTTTGATTTTTTGCATATTTTGAGCCTTCCGCGAGAAAGAATAAAAAGCTTAAGACTTTTCTGAGTCAACTTTGAAAATGAAAGTCTTGTGTTTGGTAGCGGTAAAAGAACTTGGCTCTGTTTTACCGACCATGTGCTTTTCTTTTATACACGATTTACATGATTGATTATTGTTGTTGCAACAAAGTTAAGAAAGTATCAAATACTCTTGTAAGTAAACAACAATCTTTCGAGTAAAAAGGTATTTCGAATTATTTAAAGTATGAGAAATAGACCAATTTGTAAATAGTTTGAGGTTATGTTCCTCGAGTCCCGGATTGGAAATTTCGTTCAGTAATGTGCGGTGAAGATGACTTACACAGTTAACATTTATTTATCGTATTTGGAAGATTATCCGTTTAATAAATAGTATTCAAAAAAATCATATTTATTTGTACCGAGAAATTTAATTAAATTGCTAAAGTTTTAAAAATGAACGTTTTAATTTTTGTTATTTTACAATTAAGATTATTGATTTGAGTAAATTAATTTGGTTCTGTTAAATGAATTAATTAAAAATATTTAAAAAATTTTTATACATGATTTATGACGATCAAAAATTTGTACAAATCATATATATTTGTATGGAATTGACTGCGATGCTTAGAAAATAAAAAATAAAATGTATTTGTAGTTTACATTCATCAATGCTTAGTATAAATCTAATATACAACTTATGGATCAACACAATCTGTTGCTTCTGTTTTGGATAAGCTTAGAAGTACTGAGCGACAGATCTTTTTCTACTGCTTTACTTATATGAACAACTAGCAGTAAATTTTTCATTCTTTTAAAAAGTATGAATTATTTATAAATTTTAAGCACTTTTAAATATTAGTTTAATTTTTATAAATATTTTTCTAAATATGATTTTTAAATGCTAGTTTTTTTATGTATTTGAACTGAGCATTCAATTGTTACCTTTTTTTTACTTTTAACAAGTTTTAAATTTATGATTATTTTGATAAATAATAATCAATATATTTTGTATATGTAACCAATTTTCCAATTTTATCATAAAAGTATTTGCACGAACAAATTATCCATTAATTATATAATATAAATAAATTCGAATATTTTTATAAAAACATTATTTTAATGTGTATATGTATTATGTGCGCGCGCGCGCGCGCGCGCGCGCGTGTGTGTGTGTGTGTGTGTGTGTGTGTTATGCATGTAGATACACATGTTATATTTTAATCTTATTTTTTAAATATACCTTTAATAAGTATTTCTTTTATTACTTTTATACACTTCTAAATAATTGAAATATTATTTAAATTTTGGATGATTTGATAAATTATTTTAATAAAAAATAGTAATTTAATTTAATTTTAATCAAAAAAACTGGTAATATGTTTTTTATGATAATTTAATTGTATTTAATATTTCATATTATAATACTTAGTTATTTTTTTTTGACATTAACCTTTAATGGTTGAGAGACCCTGCTACGGGAACATAAGACTTATTTTATAAAATATTGCAAATAAGCTCTTGGCCACTAAGAGGTAAATAAGTATATTTTCATAGTTTTTTCTGTTCTATTAATTAACTTAAAATTTAACGTTTGAAGTTAGAAGTTGTGATATTTGTACTAAGTTATGTTAATAATTTTATTTTTGTAAAAGTTTGTTGTGAATTTTCTTTGAGTTTTTAAAAAGTTATTTATTTTTTTATAACAGAACAAGATATTAAACTATAAATCTTATGATAATAATATATTATATTAAATAAAGTAGTCGATAACTTATTGAATAACAAGTCAATTATAATATTTATACATTACTTTTAAAAAAAATAATTGTAAAATTAAATATTTTTATAAAAATTTTATGATTATCCATATAAATCATAGTATTAAATTATTGCATCTTTCAAAAATAATTATTTTATATATTAATGACACTATTGCAGCTTCAAATATAAAATGTATTCTATAAATGCAACAGCTATTTAAGTAACCAGTTGCATTGTATTACATATTGTCTAGAATGATTCATTCCTATTGTGTTTTAAAAATCAACTAATTTGTTTGTATCTGTCTGATAATTCATTAGGTCTGCTACTCCACTCACATGTTGGTAGTTGGTTGAGAGGGAGAGGCAGTGTGTTTAGAGGGCGTGCATTTTCAACAGGAGACCAGGAAAGTTTAATAGAAAGTGGTTCAACGGAAGAAAACAGTGTTAACATCCAGTGTTTTAAAAGAATGGCGCTTACAAGTAGAGCACGAGTATACACAGATGTAAATTCACGTAAACCCAGAGAATACTGGGACTATGAAGCTTATGTTGTTAATTGGGGGTAAGAAAATCTGAATAATTAAATTTATTATTAAGTTTAAACATTATTTTATTTTTATTTTTCAATAATAATAAATATATAATAAAAATTCAATTTAATGTATTTATTGTTCATCTTGCTGAAATAAAAAATTAATGTTTTTGCAGTCAACAAGATGACTATCAATTAGTAAGAAAACTGGGCCGAGGCAAATACAGTGAAGTTTTTGAAGCTTGTAATATCACAAATTCTGAAAAATGTGTCGTTAAAATATTAAAGGTTCTGTAAAATTTTCTTATTTATGTTAACAATTTTAATTCAACAAATAAAACTAATTTTTATTTTATAAATTGTAGCCAGTTAAAAAGAAGAAGATAAAGAGGGAAATTAAAATTTTAGAAAATCTTAGAGGAGGGACCAACATTATAACACTCCAAGCTGTTGTTAAAGATCCAGTATCTAGGACACCAGCATTAATATTTGAACACGTTAATAATACAGATTTTAAGCAATTGTATCAGACTTTAACAGATTACGATATACGATACTACCTCTATGAGTTATTAAAGGTATATTTAAAAAATAAATATATGTCTATACTCAAAGGGTTTTTACATCTTTTATCATATTTTCATTCACTAACATTTTTATAAAAATTTACGAAACTTATTCTACCATTAACTTTAATTTAAAATATCGTTTGATTGTGACTTTATTAATATAAAAAAGTGTCAATTATTTCATATAAAGTAATTCATTGATTTACAACTTTGCTTTTTTAGGCATTGGAGTATTGCCACAGCATGGGTATTATGCACAGAGATGTAAAACCGCACAACGTTATGATTGATCATGAAAATCGAAAACTACGGTTAATTGATTGGGGTTTGGCAGAGTTTTATCATCCAAATCAGGAATATAATGTGCGTGTTGCTTCACGTTATTTCAAAGGGCCAGAACTCCTAGTAGATTATCAGGTAATTTATAAATTTCATGGATTTAATATAAAACAATTAAAAATTTCTTTAATTTGTGAATTAAGATTCTTTTACAGTCGATTTTTATGTAACAATTATCTTGATTATAGGTTAAAACTAGTTCTTATAGTTTTATTAGATAACATTTTTTGTAAAATTCTAAAAACAAGTTAAATATTTATGTAATATTATTTTTATTATCAAATGAATCGAAAAAGATCTTTCATAAGCTAACTATGATGAAAATTTATTTTTTTTCAGATGTATGATTATTCATTGGATATGTGGTCGTTGGGCTGTATGCTTGCAAGTATGATATTCAGGAAAGAACCTTTCTTCCATGGTCATGATAATTATGATCAGTTGGTCAGGATTGCCAAAGTTTTGGGCACACAGCAACTATTTGAATACGTCGATAAGTATAACATCGAACTTGATCCGCGCTTCAATGATATATTAGGTTCACATTCACGTAAGCGTTGGGAGCGTTTCGTCCACGCAGATAACCAGCATCTTGTCTCACCTGAAAGCCTTGACTTTCTCGATAAGTTGCTGCGCTATGATCACTATGAGAGACTTACTGCGCGTGAGGCCATGGATCATCCGTATTTCTGTAAGTAAATTATTTAACTTTAAAAGTTTTACATTTTCTTATTAAAATATTATTGGGTATTTGAATAGCTTCCACTTTCAAATCACTAAAAAAAATATATTAAAATTTAATTTTCACTTTTTATCATAATGCAAGTTTACTTTATCATTAATATTGAATATTTTATTTAATAAAATTAATGTTAATCTATTTTAATTTTGTTAAATTTAATAATTTCAATATTTAATTTAATCAATTTTGATAGATTTTAATAAAATTTAATAAATTTAGAAATGATTTTCATTGTTTGAATTCTTTTGAAATTAAAATTTATTATACATTAATTTTCTATAATCATAATTGTAAAAAGAGTTTTTTTAATGATTTTTCATGATATATGTATAACTGTACAATTTAATCATTAAATTTATTTGTTAACTAATAATTTTAAAATTATGAAATTAAAAAATGCGTTACATTTACAATTAATTAATAAATTCATTTTTTGGTTTATAGACCCGATTGTAAAGGAACAAGGCCGAATGGCCATGGTATCGTCGTCACCTACTCCCATGGCAGGCTCACTGCCTGTAGGTGAGTAGCGGCCCAGGTAATGTTATTATATTAACTTGCTTCTACTTAAAAAAAATAAATAAATAAAATAAAAAATAAAATAAAATAAAATAAAATAAAATAAAATAAAATAAAATAAAATAAAATAAAAAATAAAATAAAATAAAATAAAAAATAAAATAAAATAAAATAAAATAAAATAAAATAAAAAATAAATAAATAAATAAATAAATCTATCGAACTACATACTAACGGCTTCAATAACTTACATGCTTTGGCATATGCATGTTAAAAATTGTGTATGTGAACATTTTAGAATATGTAAAGTTAAATTTAGGTTAACCACAAAGATGCCTTACTCTTTTCAGACCATAAATTTTTTTATCCTTTTTTTTTAATTAATCATTGAAAGAAAAGAAGTAAGAGCAATTGTGTATAAAAATTTGTATAACAAAGCAATCATTAGTCTAAATACCAATAATATTAAACAATAAATAAAAGTTAAAAATTCGAGTATTCTTAATATTCTTGAACAAATGTTACACAATACCTGATAAAGTTATTAATTAAGAGACAATGTGGATAATTTAAGTTGATGAAATTTATTTATTTGTGAAGTCAACTGAAGGCGGTCATATTTTTTTAGGTATCTTAGTTGATATATGAGAGAAATATTAAAGAAGCGCCTGAAAGAAACGAAGCTGCTGTGCATTGACTCTATTTATTTTATAGAAATTGAATATTTTTTCGAGACTTGTAGAAGTCATTAAAAAACTATTCAAAAAAAGTTGCATATTTTAAAAGATATTTTTTTTAACTAAAGTTTTATCAATTCGCTTATTTTTCAATCAATAGTCTTACTTGTTCCACTGACCATTATTCATGTGATGTACAATTAATTATTTCTGAATTGGTGTACGTCTAATTTTCATTGTTAGTATAAATATGCATTAGTTAGGATAACAATTTGTAATGTCCATCAAGTGGTGACAAATATCGTTACATGTACATAAAATTTTTAAAAACTTTATTAAATTTTAATGTTTTGAAAAATCATTTAAAAATCTTGATTTATTTTATAAAATGTATTGTTTAGTAGATATAAAACTTCTTATGATGTAATTTCATAATGTTAAATTTAGTAAAGTTTTTAAATGAAAATAGAAATTCAAAGGAATTAAAAAAAACTGTAACACAAATAAAATGATTATTTTTATTTCTGAAAAAAAATGACGATTAATAAAACTCAGTTTTTGATTGTACAAATTGTAGTTTTATCAATCTTTATTGTAAACACAATGTTCAATAATATTTGATTTTATAATATATCTCCTTTTTCTGTCTCAAAATCCTACCTCATTGCTTTTACCTGTACCATAACTAAATCATTTGCAAAACAATGCTAATACAATGAGCAAAACTTTGCTTTTATTTAATTATGCTTTAAATTAATTTATGTAAAAAATTTATTTATTTTTTAAAGTATTCATTGACTGCCTAAAATAGTTTTTTATAATCAATTTTTCATTTCAATCGAGTTTTTTTTTTTTTTTTTTTTTTTTTTTTTTTTTTTTTTTTTTTAATATGGTAATTTACACAATAGTCTTTGAAAAATTAATTAAAAATTCTCTAAATTATATATTTTTTTTATTCTGTGTAGAAAGGTATTCTTCCTTGATACCTATGTTTTATTCCAAGCATAATGGATTGAATTTGTTAGTAGTAATATAGCAAATTTTAAAGTCGGAAGTAAATCAACTTCTGTTAATGTTGAATGAGAAGCTTCTGTTGCTAGTATTTCAGCTGGTTTTATTTGTTGGTTTTTTTTTTTTATTAATTATATGATTTTAATGCTTTTGAAATTGAGATCAATTAATTCATTTTGCAGTTTGTAATTGAATATTAAGAATGAGTTTTTTTAATTATCATCAAGTAATTGTTACAGCTAAGTAAAAATTGTATTCCATTTTCTTTAGATTGTTCGAAGATCTCAAAAGATTTCATTAAAAAGTACTGCATAAAATTTAGTTAAATTGAGAAGAAAACATACATTTTAAGTTACTAGTTATAGAAATTATTGAGAAACCAATTCAGTTTTTAGTAAGATAGCAAGATGAATAAATTTCATAAGAGTCTTCAAAATATCTAGATCCAATTATAGATTTATTTAGATCTAGATTCAATAATGAATTTTGCAGTTTTTTAGAAAGAGGTTCAGAAGTGTTCTTAAAATTTTACTAATATATTTCTTTATTTTTACAAATTAATTCAAATGTATATTATGTGAGGGAGAAGTAATTTAGCAAATGTACTTACACACAAGTATTTTTCTTCAGTCTCTAAGAGATATGTTACTTTTCACTAATGTTTTGAGTGTAGGACTAATATGGAATGCTCCGAGACTAATTTTCAAGCCTTGGTTATAAACTGGTTTTAATATATGATTTGTGTTTCGATGAGTCATAGGTTATGCTTTTATAATCCTATTTGGTTAAAATAGTCACTTTGTAAATAAGAATAAAATTTTCTGATCTGCTCAAATGAGGTAATGATAGTTCTATTTATTTTTTATCTTTGTAAACTTAAATTTCATATCTTTGTTAAATCACAATATAGGATTCATATCATAAAAGCTTTTTCAAGGGTACTTTTAGAGTGTTCATTGCATCTAGTAGCAACTTGCTACTTTTCTGGTATTCAAGTCAACAGATAATATTACAAATAATATTACAATAATGCAAATTAATTTAGTTGTAGTTTTAATAATAAGTTAATTTTAGTTTAAGTTAGTTTTAGTGATCCAGGCCAGTAAACAGAAAAATAATTCCTCCGCTGGGATACTTTATGTAATGTAATTATGTGTAAGTGGTACTATTTTAACTATTAGTACTTACTCTGGAAATAAATAAATAAATAAATTTTCAAGCTTAGTGGATTTTGGTTTAAATACAGATTTTTATTAGGGATGGTAGATCTTTCTATTTTTTTTTTTTTTTTTTTTTCGAGTGATTCTTATAAATTATTCTAATTTTGAAAGTACATTCATATTTTCAGTGGTAGTATATGTGACCATGTTAATAAGTTTTATCTATTTCATTTAATTATTCAGATGTTTCTAGGAGTTTGTTTGTTTTTTGTATATTTGAAAAAATTTTTTAAATCTATTGCACGAAATTGTTTAATAGTTTAACGTTTGGATAATCATTATTAGCATTGTTTTCGTTTTGTTTTGAGCACGCTTTGGCGATGCGCCTTATGAACACGCAAAGTTTATAGTAGAAGAAAACACAAAGCATGCAGAGTCCTTAAAGTTTACTTTCAAAATTTCTGGAAATTTATACACGTCATCAGAATTTACGTACAGTCTGTCAAGTAAGAGCGTGGTCGACTTCACTAACAGGTAATAAAAGATTTTGCTCTAATTTTTTCGCGAGCCGATAGAAGAAAGCTTTGTCCTTAATGCATTGTCAACAAAAATTCAGTTGTCGTTGATCTTTTGAAAGAGAATAACGTTAAACGCCATGAGTGCTAAGTACGCGTCGCGCTACGAGGCTGTGTTCCTTTGCATCCACCCGAAAGGTCCCAAAATGTCGCAATCAGCGGCTGCTAAATATATGAGAAAGTCGAAGGCATTTGTACAGAAGTGGATACAGCGATATAAAATGGCTAAAAATGTCGATGATTTACCAGAACGTGGCTCGATAGGAAAAGTGAACAAACAAGATGAAAAAAGAATAGTGAATCTGTTTTCGCGGAATCTTGCTTTAACACTGCGGCAAGGACAAGCAAAATTAATGGCAAAAGGTTTAGATATATCCTACGAAACTATCCGAGCCCATCTTCGTACTCATCATCTGAAATGGCGCAACACAATGAAGAAGCCTCTGTTGACTGAAAAACATGTGACAAAGCGACTCGCTTAGGCGCATGAGAATATTGATAGAGATTTTGAAAATGTCATTTTTACTGATGAATGTTCTATATGGGCACGTTCTGTCCTCACGCGAGCCTGGTCAACTTCCACCAATAGGCTTGTTCAGCGGACCGTAAAACATGGAATAAAGGTGCATCTTTGGGGCTGCTTCTCAAAGCAGGGATTCGGCACTTTGCACCTCTTTACTGACAACCTAAATGCCGAGAAAATGATAAAAATCTACAAAAAGGCTTTACTGCCATCTGCCAAACGATGGTTCATCACAAAAAATGAAGATTGGATTCTGCAGGAGGACAACGATCCTAAACACCGCAGCAAGCTCTGTACTCAGTGGAAGACTCAATCTGGCATCGTTACATTGGATTGGCCGTCGCAGTCGCCCGATGCAAACCCTATTGAAAATGTGTGGGCATATATTAAACGGAAGCTTCGTGGAAGACGCACATACACTTCGAAGCAGTTGTCTTACGAAATTCGTCGGATCTGGAGATCCTTGCCACTAGAATACGCCGTCAAATTAGTAGAAAGCATGCCTCGGAGATGCCAGGCAATTATCGACGCCGGTGGTGACTGGACACATTATTGACCAAATTGCATCATTGTTTGTAATGTGTACAATGTATATATAAATATGAAAGCTTCATCAAATAAATTTTTTTATAAATTAACACGACCACGCTCTTACTTGACAGACTGTACATTTACGTACTTCGCTGGGTACGTTTTTATATTTTTCTTTAGAAATTGTCGCTTTAAGCGATGTCATAGCCGAGCTTCTTTTGACATTTAATTTATTGATGTTTTCCTTTAGAAGAAAATGAGATATAGTGGGCTAAATACAGGAGTTTGACAGGTTTATTCTTTGTTGTTTAGTAACTAGTGATTTAATCGTAATCGATTTTATCGACCAATTTTTTACTCGAGAGAAATATTTGCACTCTATTATTTTTTATTCTAAACGAATGAATAACATTTTTTGGTTGCGCAATATTTTCTACGGCACAAGTATAACTGGTCAAGTTGACACTCTATACTTCTTGTAACAGTTCTAATTAATATTAAAACAACAAATTTCTTTGAGCAACTTACGAATAATTGGCAATTTTTTTCCATTTCTTTCATTGATGACTGAATTTTAAAAGAAATAGGCAACATATTTTTCTATTATGCCTTTGTCTACTATTTATAGAACATATCGAAGCCTTATATTTTTATTTAAGAGTATTAGCAAAAAGAAAATATTGTTATAATCTAAGTTATTTATATGTGAAAATTATTAATGGTTTTAAAATAATTATAAAAGAACTCTTATACCTATGATTTTGAAAAGTTTCTTGACAATTCAAAAAGTTTGTATTCATCTATTTCTTTGAAATCTTGAAAGGTGGGTATAAATAGTTTCTAACAACTATTGATTGTATATTGTTAATTAATTATTTATATTTTATCATCTACTAATAAATATTGTAATCGTTTTTCAAGGTTTCTAAGAAATACATATACCTATATATTTATATGTGAGTGTATGTCACTATACAAAATAAATATTATAATACAAGAATAATTTTTTTACAGTTGGTAATGATGATTAGAAATTGCATGATTAAATAAAATTATCCATAAAAAATTAAATTCGTTATTTTTACTTGTATAGAGTGATAATAACTTAAATAAAGATATACAAGACAAATGCTACTATATAATTATAATAATTTTTTTTTTTTTTTTTTTTTTTTTTTTTATGGGGGACGGGAAATCCTTTTTACGGACTGTCAGGGAGACTCCGTGCCTCCCCGGTGTGTGGGACTCGCAAGCTTTGCCCTACCCACTAAAACCTCTCCACCTAGCCTGGTTGTGGTACCCACTCCGGCACTACGTTCTGGCATGTCGTCGAAGTGGGGCCAGGCCTTCACCAACAAGGCGCCGTCCTTTGTGAGGTTTTGATAATGATAATGATGTGCGTTATACACCTGGCAGAGTGCCGGACTCTCACCGGCTCAAAACCCTCCTAAGCCTTGTGGCTGATGAAACCACCCTGGCACCGTTGGTGGACACTACGTCAGGGTGGAGCCACTTTTGGTGTCATAACATCGACCTCACGACATGTCAACGGGTGTTTCCCGTCCCCTCCTCGTTAGACGGTACCTATGCCCCCTGGGTGCCGTCTATCTTTTTTTTCTTTTTTTGGAGGACATCCTCCACGAATGTGGCCACTGTACTCCAGTGGCCTGGCCCTTGTAGCATCAGCCCGATGATGTTTTGATCAGCGTGATGCGTCTAAGGGCCGCTTCTATATTCTCCCTTTCGACACGCCACGCGTCGCACGTAAAGAATGTGTGCTCTGCGTCGTCGGAGGGAGATCGGCAGAGGGCACAGCCTGGATCCTCGATCTTTCCCATCTTGTGAAAGTAGGATTGGAACAGGCCGTGCCCCGTCAAAAACTGGGTGAGGTAATAATTTACCTCACCTAATAATGATAATGATAATGATAATGATAATGATAATGATAATGATAATGATAATGATAATGATAATGATAATGATAATGATAATGATAATGATAATGATAATGATAATGATAATGATAATGATAATGATAATGATAATGATAATGATAATGATAATGATAATGATAATGATAATGATAATGATAATGATAATGATAATGATAATGATAATGATAATGATAATATTATAATAATAATAATAATAATAATATAATAATAATAATAATAATAATAATAATAATAATAATAATAATTTCTATTCTATGAAATATACTAATTATATTTTTTATATATTTTATGATAATCGAAGTAAATATTTTAGATTTTTAATATAGAAATATTTTAAAATTATAATTATCTACATAAAATGTAATTTATGAAAGTATTTATTGTTTTATTCATGTTTTAAATGAATAAAAAATTTTTGAAAATCACAGGTATGTTTATGTATTTATTTATTTTTTTTTTTTTTTTAAATATTTTTCAAAAATTTTTCACTTTTATTTCGTGATTTAAAAAATTTTTTTATAAGATTTATGTATTAAAACTTAAGAATTATTAACTTAAAAATTAATAATAAAGAATAAAAATCTACATCAAGAATTGTCTTTAAAATCACGATATCATATTATTTTTTGTATCGAAACAATTTTATAATAAAATTATTTTTAATTCCTAACTGAATATTTTTATGTGAATATTTAAAATTTTGCATATGCGGTATAAAAAATTTAATTTTGCGCTTGAGGACCATTTTGAGATGTTAATATTATAAATGTTAATATATTGAAAATAAATTTTGACGAAAAGTACTTAAAAATTGTATAATTCATTTCAAAATAATTGTAGGAATACAAAATTTGATTTTTTTAAATCACAGTTGTAGTTATTAAGAAAAAAAAGAAAACGAGTCAAATTTATTTCATTTGAAATTTATTGTTCATTAGAATAATAAAGAAATAAATTATAAGTATAAAATCAAAAACAAATTCCTAACAAGAGAGCACGAGGCTTGGCCTCGCCTCGAGTTCTTTATTTTTGTTTCGCAGATAATTTTAACTTAAAGGAGGCAAGCTCGTAGCCGACGTCGTTAAGCGGTTCAGCAGAGACAACAGCGACTACGACAAGATCGAAGAAGACGGCGGCGAATGTTTTATAAAATTCTTTAACGAATAACAATTTTTTTTATACTATATATATATATATATATATATTGCGCGCGCGCGTGTGTTTTTTTTTTTTTTTTTTTTCCCTTCTACGGGGGTCCAGGAGGAAACTTGCTGACAAGTACTCAGGAGGGTCCGCACTCCTGAGTTATGCCGGGTTCTTTGTACCCGCCAAAACCCCCTGCCCCATGCGCCTTCAACCATATATCCCCTGCGGCACTCTTAGTAAATACTACTTCGCAGGGGTGGTCAATGCAGAATTACTGCTCTTCTGTGTCGCTCCTATTCATCATAGGTACTGCGGAGGCTTTTGAGGACCTCCTCCGCAAACTCGGCTATGCTGCTCCATGCTTTTGCGTCCTTCAGCATACACTCTACTATGTTATCCGGACACTCGTTTCCTCTGATGGTATGGGCAGTTGAAGAAGACGTGTTCTGCGTCTTCTTCAAGGTTACGGCAGTGGTGGCAGTTCGGAGTGTCAGATCTCCTGAATCTGTGCAGGTATGCTCGGAAGCATCCATGCCCAGTAAGGAGTTGGGTGATGTAGTACCCGACCTCTCCGTGCGCGCGATTTACCCATGCGGTGATGTTTGGGATCAAGCGGCGTGTCCAAACCCCTTTGGTGGAGGCATCCCACCTCTGTTGCCATTGTTGTAGGCTTTCCGTTCTCTCTTTTTTGAGTGCAATCCTTCTTCCCTGCTCCTTCTTCTTCTGATGCTGACGTTCCCGCTCTGATGCGAGGATGTCTATTGGGATCACTGATGCAACCACAGTGACCGCTTCGTACGAGACGGTGCGGTATGCGCACGCTACTCTTATCGCTGTTAACCGCTGGGTTGATGTCATTTCCCTGCGGTATGATGACAATTCGAGCGCCTTTGCCCAAATTGGTGCCGCGTACAGCAAAACGGAGGAAGCAACTGTTGCCAATAGCCTCGGCATGATTCTTGCCAGAGCTCCTTGTACCGCTGCAGCTTTCTTGTTGGCTGCGGTGATATGCATCTTGAAGTTAAGTCTTGCGTCAAGAATCACTCAAAGGTACCTTATGGACGGTTGCGACTGGATGTAGTGGTCACCGACCGTAAGGGTGATAGTCTCTAGTTTTTTGCGGCTGCTCACGAGGAGCGCTTCTATCTTGTGTTCCGCAAGACTCAGGTCCATTGTGCGCATCCACTGTACAATGTTCTTCAAGCCTCTAGTGAATGAGGCCTCTAATTCCTCCAGATGTTTGGCCACGATAACCATGGCCATGTCATCCGCGAATGCCACTAGTGTCACGTCCCTTGGCATGTCCAGTTGGAGCAGGCCGTTGTACATGACGTTCCACAAGAGTGGAACCAGGACTGAGCCTTGTGGTACCCCACCTGTCACCTTGTAATTCACTGGTCCTTCCTCTGTCTGGTACAGCAGTGTCCGGTCCTTGAAGTAAGCCGCTACCATCCTCTGTAGGTACTTCGGCACTCCCATGGTGTCAAGCGCCTCGAGTATTCGATCCCAGCGGGCCGAATTGAAGGCGTTTTTTATGTCTAGGGTGACGATTAGGCAATACATTTTGGAATCTCGCCTCCATCTCTTTCCTGAGATGGCTTCTGTTGCTATTTTCGTGACGAGTTCCACCGCATCTAGGGTTGACCTACCCTTTCTGAACCCGAATTGGTATTCGGAAAGCTTGGGTTCGATGTATTGGTCTAATCGGTCAGCCAGGATCCTCTCCAGGTTCTTTCCACCTGAGTCGAGCATGCAGAGTGGACGATGGGCTGTCAGGTCGTCCGGTGGTTTCTTCCCTTTCGGGAGAAGCACCAGTCTTTGCTGCTTCCAGGGGGGTCGGAAACACTCCTTGTCTTAGGCAGACATTGTACATGATCACAAACATATCAGGCCTGGAGGCAATTGCACTCTTCAATGTGATGTTCGGTATGCCATCCGGTCCTGGTGCTTTTCTATTCTGGAGTCTCGTGGAGGCTCGCATGAGCTCCGTTACGGTAATTTCCGGGATCTCCTCGTCTTCAATTTGCCATGCGGTGTCCGCGAGTTCTGGCTTTTCAGGGAACAGATGCTCCACTATCCGCCGAAGCATTTCGGGACAGGTTGGTGTTGTCATGGGTAGGCTTTTGAGCCTATGCATCACCGTTTTGTACGGTCTGCCCCATGGGTCTCGATCCACTTCAGCGCAGAGTTCTCTCCAGCATTCTCTCTTACTGGTGTTTATGGCGATTCTAAGCTGTCGTCTTTTCTCCTCGTAGATGAGTCTGAGCTCTTCTGTCACCTCTCTGTCACGCCTTCGGGCTCGCTGGCGAAGCCTCCTTGCCTTGAGGCATTCCCGGCGATGTTCAGCGATTGTCGGATTCCACCAGTGCATTGGTGGTCGGCCATTATTGGGGCGTCTTCTCGGCATGGACGCATCGCATGCTAGGACCGTAATCGCCATCACCTCTTTGGCGACGTCCTCCGCGGATGATGATGTAGGTATTGGTGAATGGCGCATTATCGCCGTGAGTGTTCCTGAATCGAACTGCTTCGATTTCCAGCTGACTATCTGTCCTCTGTCATCAGGCTGGCGCCACCCGCGTCTGTTGACCTTCTTGATTTCCCAGAAGACGGCTTGGTGGTCGCTGTTGGTGAACTCTTCATTGACTCTCTAATCACAGCCACTCTTTGCTAGGGTGGGACTGACGAATGTCAAGTCGATGATCGAGCTGGCCGTTCCTTTGCGGAATGTGCTCGTATCTCCCGTGTTCAATAGGACCAGTTCTACTGTGGAGAAGGCCTCCAGCAATGTCTGCCCTCTTGTGTTCGTGTCCCGACTGCCCCACTCGACAGCCCAGGCGTTGAAGTCTGGCGACAGCTACGGGTTCGTGTCCCCTTATGTCCTCCACTAGGTTGTTCAGGAATTGCTCAAACTCATCTAACGGTGCACTTGGTGGTGCATAGCAGCTGTAAAAGTGAACGCCGCCTATCTTAGCCCTAACAAATCCCGAGACTGGGTTCCGCTGTACCTCCTGGAATGGGAGATTACCGGAGGACCATATCGCTGCCTTGTCGGTGCTGTCTGATACCCAGGGTTTGGTGTCGAAGTTCTTTTATTGTTCGCACAATATAGTCACATCGACGTCCGATTCCCTCACTCGCTGTGCTAGCAAGTCTTGGGCCGCCATGCAGTGATTGAGGTTAAGTTGTAATACCCTCATATTCCACCCTGCATGGCTCTCCTTGCGTTTTGAAAGATGGGGCATTTGCACCCTCCAGCAATGTGCCTGCAGTCACTCTTCTGTCCCTTCTCTCTGCAGAGTACGCAGTTAGGAGGCGCTGTGCAGCCTGGTGCGTTGTGCCCATCTTGGCCGCACTTGAAGCAGGTCTTACTACGGTCAACTCTCTTCCTGCAGTCCAAGGCCTTGTGTCCGAACTGCCAGCATTTGAAGCATCTTCTTGGTGATACTTTCTCGTGGATGCGCACTGTTCCCCATGGAACATTAATTTTGCCTAGCGTCACCGCCTTCCTCGCGTGGGCTGCCGGCAGACAGACCACTGCGATCTGTGTTGAGGCATAGCTTTTCCTCAGTGATTTTACCGCGTCTGTGGTGAGATCCTTCAGGTCTGTAATATGGGTGTTGAGGAGGTCAACCACTTCCTTCTTGGTCGCCTATTCGTCCAGGTCCTTGACTTCTATTTCTGCTTCTGGAATTCTCATCGCTACTGTGGCATCGTCCTTGAGTGAGGTCTCGATGCTCGCGCGGTAACCTTCCATCTCCGTCACATTCGTTTTGCCGAATAAGATCAGCACATTTCCCGCTGTTGTGCGCCTAATCTTTTCAACTTTCTCCCCGACTTGCTTGAGGTTCGGGTCTGTTTTCACCTTCTGGATGATATCTGCGTAGCTCAACGTGTCCTGCACCTTGTGGAGCACTAATGCGTTTAGCGGCAGTGGCTTCTTTCTAATTCTTGGGCCCTTCTTTTTGTTGCTCTTCTTCTTGTTTTTGCCAACTTTCACCTACTCCTGTTCTTTGTCTCGTGGCTCTCCCCCGCGCGGGTTGCGTTGTTCGCGCTCCGAATTCGGGTCGGGTGCGGGCGGAATTGCGTCTTCTGTCTCCATCCTGATGCATCCAACGTTAGCTTTCCCCGTCGAGCGGCCCGTTTCATCGGGAATTTTTCCTTCGGGGTTCAGGCGCCTCTACGTTAGATGGGCACCAGTTGGTGACATGACTTTCCTCTTCTTCGATTTGAGGCCATTATGGGTCCTGTCCGTGATTGGCTGTGTCAGCGGTGTTTTCGGCGATGACCGCGGCCGATCCTTCTGTAAGGTAGGAGTTGTCTGGGTTTCATTGGAAACCAGCTGCATTTCCTTGCCCAGTCGGTCATAGGCGGTTTGTATACCGGCTACCGTCGTCTTAATCTCCTTATGGACATTGTGTTTCGGCTGAATGTACTCCATTAGTTTTTTGAGTAGCACGCCCATCTTTTTGTACTGCGGTGTCTGGAGACGAAGACCAACGCTGGTAATGTCTCCTTCACTGCTGCTCTTCTGTGAGTAAGGTGGTGGTGTCAAGCCCTTACTAAGCGCTGCGAGTTTCGATGGTACTAGCACGAAACCACTAGTGCCCCCTGCTTGGTTGCTCTTCTCTGCCATACTTGCGATATTTTGCTCCCCCCCAGAATCCTGGGAGCTTACGCTAGCCACCAAGGCTTTCACTCGATCGGAACCAGTGGTGAGATCGGAACTCACCTGGGGTAATACTTTAAGGTTTGAAATATCGCTTGTTATTAGTGGTTTAGTTTTACAAGGGTACCTTCCCTTGGCTTTGGTCCGCCCCGAGTATTTTTATTTCCCTGGTACCCTCCATTTCTGGCGAGCTTCCCCTATCCGCCACCTGGGAGGCGCCCGGTGGGGTGTGCTCCCCGTCAGAGAAGGTGACTCTGCCCGGGTGTGTGTGTGTGTGTGTGTGTGTGTGTGTGTGTGTGTGTGTGTGTGTGTGTTTATAAGTGGTCCTTGACTTTATTTAAAATTCTATTTTTAATGATTCGCATCAAGCGATCGCACATCAAGCCCATCGAATAAACGAACAGAGGCTTAACGCTACGGGCTTGACCTCGTGCTCTCTGCTTGTCTGCCGCAGATGATTTCGACGTAACGGAGGGAAGCTCGTCGCCGGCGTCATCGAGCGGTTCAGCGGCAGCAACAACGGCTACGACGACGACAAAAATGGCGTCGGCGTCATGGAGCGGTTCAGCAGCAGCAACAACTGCTAAGACGTCTTCGTCGTCGTCGGCGGTGGCCGTTATGGCCGGCCTCGACTACAGCAGCAGCAACAGCGGCTGCGACGACAACGGAATAGCGGTAGTCAACACCATCATCCCAGCCAACGGCATCAACGAGCCAACGACCGATCCATCACTCTTTTGGATCAACAACTATAACTTCAACGACGACGATAACGACGATAACGATGATAACGACGACGACGACGATAACGATGATAACGACGACGACGACGATAACGACGATTGGAACTTCTTCTATTTCTTCTAGGACAACGACTACTATAACAACAAGTACGACGACTACAACGACGATCGCGACAATAAGAATTAAACCATTGCTCCCATCGCCGGTAGCCTCGCTGCAACTAATTACTCGCTGGAGGTGGCAGCCACATATCGTCTTCCGTCTCCTTGGCTTCTTTGTATCTGTATCGGCTTTGGGTTAAGAGTCGACCTCTACCGTTATCCGCACGCAGGAAATTTTTACCCTCAAGACGAGGGTATCGTGCAAACACGTGGATGAGCCGCGCGATTACGAAGAGTGGATAGACCGCGCGACGACGAGTCCGAAACGAGGACGCACGTAAAATAACTGCATATACGTTGCATTCATCTCTTATACATAGTCGTTGCATTCGTTGTATACAGGTACACAACACACAGAATAAAACATTATACAATCCCGACGATCGTACATTACATTACATACTTGTGAACACTATTGTGACGAGAGGAGATTAAAATTTAGTGTGCACGCGTATGAAAGAGAGAAAAAGAGAAAGAAAGAAAGAGAGAAAGAGAGGAAAGAGAGAAAGAGAGAAAGAGAGAAAGAGAGAAGAGAGAGAAAGAGAGAGAGAGAGAGAGAGAGAGAGAGAGAGAGAGAGAGAGAGAGAGAGAGAGAGAGAGAGAGAGAGAGAGAGAGAGAGAGAGAGAGAGAGAGAGAGAGAGAGAGAGAGAGAGAGAGAGAGAGAGAGAGAGAGAGAGAGAGAGAGAGAGAGGAGAGAGAGAGAGAGAGAGAGAGAGAGAGAGAGAGAGAGAGAGAGAGGAGAGAGAGAGAGAGAGAGAGAGAGAATAAATGAATAAATAAATGAATGAATGAATGAATGAATGAATGTCGAAAAATTGAAAAAGATTAGTTATGAAAAGAGTATTGAAATAATAATTATAATTGTATTGGCGAATAGTTAAACGCGCTAAACCAATGGCTCGCATAAAATATGGTATTTCGAACATGAAAATAACATTGAGTCTGCGCATTCATTAATTTAGATCATTCATAGTTTACATAGTATATTTAAATGGTCGATAAAAAATAATTAAGTCAAAGTAAAATGTACGAGAATCGATATGAAAAAAAAAAAGTAAATAAATAAATAAAATAAAGAGAAAAACAAAGAAAAAAATGTTCATTTATATCTGATGAAGCAATATAGCTGAATAAACTGTTTGTTATTAGCCGAGTACTCTTTGTGCTTTGTGAATTCCTACATTGACGGGAAAAAAAATAAAATAATAAAATAAAATAAAGAAGAATAAAAATAACTATAAAACTAAAAAAAAAAAAAATTAAGTTATAATAATAATAAGTCACAATAATGATTTATCCGTGACGGTTAAAAGTCGATGTTAGCCGTCATTGGTCGAAATGCTTATGCAAGCTTTTTTTTTTTTTTTTTTTTTTTTTTTTTTTTTTTTTTTTTTTTTTTTTTTTTTTTTTTTTTTTTTACTTGATCGAGATTAAAATCTTACGCACGAAGCTGTTATGTGAGATGGAAAGTGATTCGTGTGATTCCATATGATGCACGTGGAATTTTTCCTTGGATTAAATGCAGATTAATTATATGCAAGTTATGTATTGATTACGTATTAGTTTTACAACGCATTTGCATCATATGCGTTGATACATATTTTTCACATAGATTCCTGGTCGAATATTGTTTTTCTCGGTTAAAAGTTTTCTTTTTTACGTTTTTTTTTTCTTCATCATATATATCCGCGCAAGGGTAAACATTCAAATAATTAAACGAAATAAATTAATACAAAATATGGACTGTAAGAACCGAAAGGGGAACATTATATACGGGACCTATCTTGTCTCTTCTTTTGAGTAGACTTATAATTTATTTGATTCGATAAAAAATTATCGATTTTAGAATATGATTACATAAGAGTAGTGCGTTGATTTAACTACTAGTGCACAGAAATGTGTGAAAAAAAAAAACAGGCGAGAATATTTTAAAGAGCTTCTTGAGCTAGATTTGTAAATTTTGTTTTTATCGATGCCGCTTAAGGCATTTAACTCAGTAAAATTATTAAAGCTATTTTTAAATTCTTTTCATAGCATGTTAATTAACATTGTAACATTGTTTAATCCTACCATCATTCTGTTTTCTTTAATCTTCAGATTAACGATAAAGCCACCGTACATTCCATAACTAAAAATAAAGTATCAATTTTCTTAAAAAAAAAAGATTTTTTCTAAAAAAAAAAATATATATATAATCAAGATGTTTACTTTAATTAATAATATTAATTTGTAAGAAATAAATTGTTTAAAAGTTTATTTAAAATTGTTGAAACAAAATAAATCGATAAAAATTAAATTTACTTAAAACTCATGAGAAAAATTTGGCAATAGCAAAGTCTAAATTTATTACTAATAAACACCATGGTGTAAAAAGTAGAAATATTATATCGGACGAAAAGAAAAGAAAAACGAAGGAGAAAAATAAATGAAAAATGTTCAATTGTCTACAGGTAGTGAGATGGTTATATTGGCCAAAAGTTGTCTAACTCATTATCTATCTCTATCTATAACTATATTTTTTGAGCATCAAAAATATAAAATATTACGCATCTAAAATATCGATTGTTACCAATTAAGAGGTGTTTGTTCATTTGAAAGTTATATTAATTAAAATTGGCGTGCCCTGACGTAATCCTATTTTTTTTTTCTCTTTATTTTGTAATTAAATTAATTTTTTTTTATGGAAAGGAAAATCAATTGAGTGCAAACACTCATTTAAGATAGTATGGCTAAAAAAAAGTTTTTAACACAACTTTATTTGTGTGTCCTACATATGCGATTGTAATTTTAGAATAATCGTCTGAAGAAAAAAAGTTAATAAAGCAATTATTTTCTAATTTTATAAAATTAAAATTTTTTTGGTCTCCAACTATCTATACTATACATTAAAATTCAAAGATTTAAAACCGCATATTATTTTTTTAATGCATTCGGTCATTTTAAAATTTTTTTACCGCATATGTAGAAAGCATAAACGAAGTTGTGTTTAAAATTTCAAGACGATTAATGAAAAAAGCTTTTTTCGTCATACTATCATAGAAATGTATGTACACATTTAAATAAATGTCTACATTTAAAGTTGACCGTCCTTTCCATAAAGAAGGGCAAGAATTATAACAGTTACTATTATTTATAATAGTAGAAGAATTTCGTTTTAGAAGGTATGTTTCGAAATATTTATAACAATAAAAAAAATAACAGACAAATTTCTAGAATGTTTGTTTAATAAACTTGTCAAGAAATTTTTGTGAAACTATTTATTAATACAGGATAATGTTGCATTCAATGTAAAAATATTTCCATTTTCTAAACTATTCCAATACCAAAGACTTTATTTTTTCATAAATAATTCTTTTTTTATTTTTTAGATTAGTATATTTCTTGTATCCTAGTGTTTATACATAATAATTGTCAATTTATCAATGCGTACGTACATAATTTCCGATAACATAAAAAAAAAAAAAACCAAAAAAAAAATAAAATAAAATAAAATAAAATAAAATAAAATAGTAACCCACTCTCTAGCATTACTTGATTGGTAACAGATGTTGTTTTAAATATTAAAAATAAAACGTAACATGTTTTCTTCACGAATGCTCGTTCGATTAACGTGACCTGTTCTTCTTTTAAGAAATCGAGCTTGAAAAAAAAAAAATATTTGTACAGAATAATATTAATACTTAAAAATACGCTCCACTTGAATATTCATTGATTAATTGAAAATATTAAAATTTTTTTATAATTTATTAGTTCCTAAAAACCTTGTGAGGTTTCTTTTATTACCAAATAAACAAATTAAAATTTCATTTCGTTCATGTGAATTATTTTTAAAATTTTATTAAATTTGTTTATAAAATTAAAACGTGATTTTTTTTTATTCTAGTATAATTGCGATTAGTTTTAGGTAAATATTTTATTCGCATTCTTAAAATAATTTTGAACTTGACATATTTTAATAGTTATCGCACAAGAAAAAAACTTTTTTTTTTTTTTTTAAGATTCATATAAAATTTTAAGAATTTTTGAAAGTTAATTCTTAAATCAAAATAAAAGTAAATACTAAATATTATGAAACTTGCGTTTGTCTGGTAGTAAAGTAACTCTTACTAGGAATGCATTAGCTAAAATTCTTACTATAATGGTCAAGATTTTAAGGAGAAATGGTAAGGCGCATACCGATATCAAGTGGAATGTAAAAAATAAAAAGAAAAAATACGCGAGAAAAAAACGGCAAATCTCACGTATAATGGCTAATAATGAAATATTCGCTTCTCGATCTCTTTCGATGCTCCCAGGGCCGTTTTTGCCTTATCACATGTGTATATTTCCAAAATTTTATAATGATAATAATTGATAAATAATACAAAAGAAAAATTAATAAATAATTATACTATAATGTATAGGATACAACATATACACAAATATACACTCACATGTGGAATTGCATATACACACACAAAAATAACATGTATTCATTATACGCATAAGAAACGAATGGAATTTCAGATATAAGGTATAGTTAATCAGCGAACAAGTCTTCTCTTAATGATGCCAATGAAAGAAAAGCCAGAAAATCTTCTTCTTTTATTATCACGCACTATATATGTAGATTATTAAAATTGCGTTATCATATACGATGCAACTAATTCATTAATTCAACTCAACGTAAACTTTAAATATAATTTAGTTTATTTAATACGATCGAAAGTTGTTAAAGGCTTGAACAAATTAAATTTAATTAAAAGAAAAAGCTTTTTGGTTTTAATGAACGAACGTTTATCCGTTTTTTTCCTTATATTTCTATTACTATTTATGATTTATCTCTAATATTGTACGAAATGAAATTTGAAAAAATTTAAAACTGTGTGAGCTGAGCATTTTGTTATTTCATTATATATATATATATATTTTTTTTTTTTAATTCAATTTACTATGATTAGCTAAAAAATGGATGTCAGCTGCGTTTTACAAAACTTATAAAAAATAATTAATAAAAAATTAATCGAGTTGATGCATTTATTACAAACGTCAAAAATAAAATTCGACGAAACCGAATCGTTCTGTAAAAGTTATCCAAGTTTCTAATTAATTGAACTTCTTAATATTTAAAAGAAAAAAAAAAAAAATGATTTTTCAACACTAGCATTTATTCTATTTTTGCATTTATCAATGACGAATTTGTAAAAATCTTATTGAAATTTTTAATTATAATCGTATATTGCAAAGTGAGATAAATTTAAAATTTTCTAAAATTGAATTTATAATTTATCGATTTGGCAATCTCGTTTTTTAGCGCAATATTGAAGATATCAGTTTGAAATCTCGCATCGATTTTTTATATATTTAATTATATTAAATTTATCCGATAAATGATCTTACTGCGACAGAATTTCAAGGTATTCTAGCGTAAAATTGCAAAACTTATATAATCATTGTCATATTAAAATCAAAATTGATATTACTATAAAATATAATAATTTTTGAAATCCTGTTTTTTTTTTCGAAATCTTTAAAAATATTAACATTAAGAACTTGGAAAACTTAGTTTTTATTAAGAAAACTTAAGTTATTGCAAATATCTTTAAAATTAATCTTAAAAGTTAACTACTTGAATATTAAGGAATAGGGATGTAAGAAGTTTTATTTTTAATATTAGATGTTTAAAATTGTGGATTTTAAACATTTTTGTTGCATTTATGGTTTCAAAATTTTGGATTCTTAATGTAAATTTTAAAAACTCAATGAGATTTTTTTAAAACAATTTAAGATTTTAAAAAGTAAGTAATAAAAATACCTCATATTTTATATTTAGTGTAAATAATTACATTAAAAATCAGCGTTAGATGATAAAAAAAATATATCATGTTGGTTTGGTTGTATTTAATTACAATTTCTGAAAAAAAATTGACAATTCGAATTCACAATTTTGGATTTTTTTTTTTTTTTTTTATTATTATTAATCAGCATATTAAAAATGGCAGGACCCGCACCGAATATATTCGCATGTATTACAACCAGTAAAACCAAACTGAAATATACACATATACATAGAAAAAAAAAATCCTTGCAAAAGTTTTAATCTTAGCTCATCATTTTTTATTTATCATTCTAGTTACACCTGTAAATCGTTAATATTCAATTTGCATGTTAAGTTTATAACAATCTAGTTTAGTTTTATAGAAAAAAAGCAAGAAGAAGACGAATAAATAATAATTATAATTAAATGTATTAATTGAAATAATATAAACAAATAACCAAAAAAAAAGTACTGAAAAAAAACATATAAATAAGATATAATAGCGCAGTTGCGAATATATATAAAATGTTTTCACGAATGATTTAAAATGCAATATAGGAACGGCAATATTGCTGTACTTATTGAATAAAAGTACTCGATAGAACAAGAAAAAAATAATACAGAAGATATAACTAATATTGTAATTTTTATTAAGGATTGTTTGCAGGAATCACGTTTGTATTATAATATTGTAAATGTAAAATATTATTTTAGTTTTATTGCAATGTAATGGTCGATTGTAATTCTAATATTAATAAAATGAAAAATTTTACATTTTTATGTAATTTTATTTAATTTTTTTTTGTTTTATTATTATTTTTTTTTTAATATTTAAAGTCTGCTTTACTTAAATATTTTTAAAATAAAAGTGCACAATTTGAATAGTATCAACTTTTTTGTACATGCGTTTATGATTTTTAAATTTGTATTTCATTATATTCTGAATTTTTTTATTTTTACGTGTACATACATATAATTATATATGGACGTATGTTTAGTACATAATATTATGCACATAATATTAGTACATTACTATACATAAAAGTATTATATACAGTAAAAATAACAATATTGTTTATCAACATTTTTCTAAAAAGAAAAAAAAATGAAAAAGTGATTGTGCGTACGCCTATTACAAAAATGTGACCAACATTGAAACTACCGCATATTTGTATAATTTTCTTTTTCTTTCACTTCTAAATAAAACTAAAAACAAGCCATTCTTTATTTTTTGATCTTCGATTGTTTTTTCTGATTCATAAAATTGTGCAATGATGCAAAGGTAATATTTATAAAAATAAAACTACATTTAAAAAAAAACAAAATTATAAATGCCAATAAAAATGTTTTTACATTGGTATAATGTATGTAACATAAAAAATAGCATATAATTACATTGATTGTTTATAACTAACTTGAAAAAATTTTAAAAATAGAATTATTTATCAAAATATTAACCTGAAATCATGGATTATTTTTATATTTTAAATTTAGAAGCTTCTATTTCCTAAATAACGAAAATAATTATACATGGTTAAATGAAATAAAATTGATATCACAAAAACTAATTTATATCAAGGGAATTTTGAAGATACGTAATCATCAAAAAATTTTGAATTTTCTTTTTTAAAAGTAATTTTTAAGGGGCTATACCAGTGTGAACGCTGAAAATTTGGGTGATTTTCGGGAATTTTTTAAAAGAAAAATACTTCATAAAATATTTAAAAAATGTAAGAGCATATCAAGCTATATTTAAACTATATTCCATAATTTTTTTATCAAAAAATATTCAAAAATGAGCGACTTATGCGCTGTCTTCGGAGGCGCCAAAAAAAAGTTCCTCCACTGCTGCCACCATTCCGGCCGAATGAATAGCTGAAACCAAAAAAAAAAAAGTCGTTAAACTAGAAGATATTTCCTATACAATGTCGTAGAATTTTCGAAAAATATCAAAATTTAACAAAATTGCGTAGTTATCAAAAAAAAAGTTTTTTTTTTTTTTTGGTCAAAAATATGGTTGCTTTTTTTAATGCCAAATCATCAATTTTCATCCAATAAAAAAAATCCTACGTCATTGTAGAGTAAATATATTTAAGAGTACTCAGTTCAAATTTGAAGACAATCGGATAATTGCTCTTTGAGTTACGATGGCTGCAAATTTAAAAAATGTCATTTCGAGAAAAACGCGTTTAAAGATTAAACTAACGATTTTTGCAAAATAAAATTATATTTACCATAAAAACTACTAATCAGCTATACCTGGCCCATACAATGGACCCTCTTCCTTCTCGAATAATGCCTGCTAAGAGGCTAAAGCTTGTCTCCGAGTTAATTCGGCTGTCATCTCTCTCTCTCTATGACATATTCTTTTGCAATAGGACCGATAATGACGTCCATTACTTGTAGCATTTTTAAAATACTATAAAAACCATCATTGAATATTGAGACAGCAAGGAAATTAGCGAGCTCGATCGTTTTCATGCCGTTGTGAAGATGCTTTGGAGCAAAGTGCCACAACAAGCAGTTATAACTTTCATTGTTATTCTGCGTATTTCCTCCTTTACATCGCTTTGGTAATTCCCTTGAACTCAAATCAGTATAAATAGATTCCAAAGCTTTCGTAACATCATTATCTACTTGCACATCGTACGGATTTAAATTCAATAAACCTTTGTATGTGGCACTATCACCGTCGTCATTGTAGCGCGTATATTTTACTCCATATTGATCGGCCAAACATTTCCTTCACACTATCAACCTCCATTTTTCCAGCTGATCCAATATGATTTGCATCGCAATAGTCATGTCCTTCAAGCCATTCTTTGTATTCTTCAGGATGAGTTTTTTTTTTCTTTTCCCATACTTCACAACTCTTACAATAAGTCGATTTTACGACTATATCGATAATTTTTTTACTGAATTTACCAGCAAGAGTTGTAACACAGAAACGTGAAGTGTCACCGCGTTTTTTCCATGTACCATCTCCGGAAACTGTCAAATTAACATCTGAACCTTCATTCTCTAACGTTTTAGCTTTATCTTCAGTAACGGCTTTTTGTGTACTCCATTTATAAACGGTTTCAGCAGCTTTAGTTACGTTTTCAGAGCATCTAGCGAAAATGTTGTTATGAAATTTTTGAAGAAGATCCATCAAGTCACAAAATAGATTTATTCCATTGATACCGACACCTAGAAGTCACATCACAAATACTATACGACGATTTATTTCGTAAGCATCACTAATCATCGGTCCAGAATTCACATATGAAACACTACACTCACATGACACAGCAATTTTGAATCCTAAGCCCCGTGAACTTGTTTGATTGAACTTGATGTCTTTTTACAAGTTTTGCACACAAATAAAGTACTAATTATACTAAAAAAAGAGAAAAACTCGATGAAACAGTATCCATGGGTTTGATCAACTATAATTTCGTCGTCTTCGGTGCGTAACAGTTTTTCAGCGGCTGTACTGGTATTTGCGGTGGACTGCTCATACGTGTATCGATTTCCCGTAAATTTTCTCTTCTTGCTTCGAGATCTATGAAAAGGTTTATGTCATTCGAAAAGTATTAGAGATACGGCGTTGAAAATCTCACAAGATATTCTTAAAAGTATAAATTGTCGAATAAGACAAAAAAAAATATCGATTTTTTGAAAGTTTCACACTGGTATTTAATATAATAAAAACAATAATACTTTCTGAATTCTTTTTACTATATAATCTGATTAAACTAAAAGAAATAATCAATCAAATATGGCTTGCTGTTGAATAATCGATGAGACAATAAAAAGTTAATAAAATGACAATTCTTTTGAATATGCGCTTAATGTAGAACTTTTGTAAAGCAAATATTATTCGTTTTTATTCAGTTTTTTGATGAAGAACGTGAATTTTGAATCGTTAAAAAACTTTTTTTCAAAAATTATGTATATCGAAAGTAAAAAAACAGCTTATGAAGCAACGAAAACTTTATCCCAATTATGAATACAAAACATATTTGTACTATGATTTTATCTTTGTGTGATGGTACTGCATAATAGATAAATGATATAAAAAATACATTTTTGTTTACCTCAAAGCATATATAGTGACTTATCAGATGTTTTTGTGCATAAGTATATATTTATTTGTTAAATTTTTTTAACAAGTATTTTCAGTATTTTTAAGTCATGTAAAATAAAACAATTTGAATTTTATTAAAATTTAATTTCCCACAATAACTAGTGTGGCGAAGCAAAAATTTTATAACCAAGAAATACTATCTATTTGATTCAAGTAAATCGCAATTTCAATTTTTAAATGTGGCCATCAAGTTGGCTGTCACATTTATTTATCATATGATAAATTAATGTGTATTCATTAACTTTTTCAGTAAGTTTTCAACATTATCTTTATCATAAAATTTAAATAAAGTATAATTTAACAAAGTAAATTGCTTTTAATATTTGTAAAATTTGTATGCTATACTGATTGCATTCAATCGCAGTATGTTTATATTAAAAAAAGCCTTTTATTTTTAAATGAACGAAAAAATAAATCAACGATTACATTATCATTATGAAATTTTAAATAATTTTATTGTAACGATAAAATAAAATTCCATTGCTATACCCCCACGTGTTAATGTTCACTAGCAGATTGGTTTCAATTTGCTAAGCATATTGGCGCCAAGTTCATACCAACTGGTTATATTGATCAATATATTGATCAATTCGAGATACATATACTATATCAAGTGAATTAAAAGTCTTGATGTTAAAATAATTTATTTTAAAAAAATGCAAAAAAAAAAGGATAATCTAATAATTAATATTGATTTTTTTTAATATTTAAAATCAGTTAATTACTTTATTTACCTACAATTTTGTACCGTTTTTATATTTGCAAATGACTCCAGTAGTAGCTTGGTATTTAGAATAGATAGAAAATATAGTTATATACATGTATAATCACAAGTTTCAAATGTTTCTATAGCTACCGGCAAATTTTTATATACTAGAAAATATAATAAAATATAAAAATGAGAATGAGTAATTCTATATTTATTTTGGACAATGGAGGTTGTACAGCAAAAGCTGGATTGTCTAATGATTCCCCAGTGTAAGTAAATACAGCAAAAAGTAGGGTTAGGTTTTTTAAATTATAATTTATTAAATATTTAAAATAAAACATTTTCAAAAAGTATTTTTTTTTTTTTTTTTTTTTTTTTTGTTTGTTTATAGCATTGTTCCTAATTGTATTATGAAAGTAAAAAGTGAACGACGGAAGCCATTTATTGGTAATCAAATTGAAGAATGTAGAGACGTATCTGGTTTGTACTTCATGTTACCATTTCAAAAGGGCTATTTAATCAATTGGGATATACAGAAAACAGTATGGGATTACATTTTCTCAAAAGAATGTTGTCCTGTAAATCTTAGTCATTTATCAATGGTTATAACAGAGCCACCTTTCAATTTTCCATCTATTCAAGAAGCTATGGCAGAAATTTTTTTTGAAGAATATGAAGTTGCTAGTTTATTAAGAATTAATCCATCCACTTTATCTTGTTATCATTACAGACATAAAAATCCCACTTCGAAGTGCTGTATAGTGGTAGACGTAGGTTACAGTTTTTGTTATATTATACCATATGTAAATGATATAAAAATTAAAGCAGGAATTAGGCGAATAGATGTAGGAGGTAAATTGTTAACTAATCATTTGAAAGAAATTTTATCTTATAGACAGTTACATGTTATGGATGAGACCTATGTTGTAAATCAAGTTAAAGAAGATTCATGTTTTGTATCTCAAGATTTTTTTGCCGATATGGAAATAGCAAAAAAACTTAGATTTGATGAAAATACCATTGTTAAAGACTATGTGTTACCTGATTTTACAACAATTAAAAGAGGATTTCTTACCGATCCAGGAAGTAATACAGATCAACAATGTTTGCGAATGAATAATGAACGATTTTCAATACCAGAAATTTTATTTCATCCTTCTGATGTTGGAATTAAGCAAATGGGAATTCCAGAAGCTATATTAGATTGCTTAAAAGCTTGCGAAGAAGAAACTTGGCCACACTTACTGTCAAATATTGTTCTTACTGGTGGTAGTACTAAATTTCCAGGATTTCAAGAAAGAGTATTGAAAGAAGTTAGAAGTCTTGCTTCTGAAGAATATACAATAAAAGTTCATTTACCAGAAGAGTAAGTTAATTTAAAACACTAAATACAATATTCAATATTTTTTTGTAATAATTACTTCTTTTAGTCCAATAACTTATGCATGGGAAGGTGGAAAATTATTATCAAAAGATCCAGATTATTCCAGTTTAATAGTTAAAAGAGAAGAGTATGAAGAGGAAGGTCATACTTTATGCTATGATAAGTTTGATATATAAAACAGTATCATTTTAATCTGGCTAAATTTTCTAAAAAATTAATTATGAAAAATCCACATGTTTAATAATTTCTGTTTAAATTTTGTAAATATGTATAAGTAATTTTAGCTTTTTAAATTATAAATACTTAATATTAAAAATATTTTTATAAATTCATGAATAAAGAAAATTATACTTTTTAAAACATTTAATAATAAAATAATTTTAACATTTATCTGCAAAATATAAATGCTGTTTTATAAATAATTTTTATAAAAAAATTAAAATTACAAAGATTTCATTTTTGACATTAATTCTTCTAAGCTTTGATCAATAGTATTATCGATTAATGCAGACTCTGAGTCTAAATCTTGAATTGGTATTTCATAAGCTTGAATTATACCAGGTGCGATACTTTTATTTGTTTCAGTCTCTTCTTGTACTGTCTCGTCAACAAGACATATCCCTAGAATAAATGAGAATTAACAGTTAAAATATTGAAATAATTTGAAAATTACTAATTTATCAATTTTTTAAAACCAAATAATTAATGAGCAAATTAAAGTTGTAAAAAAATATTTTTACCCCATTCATTATCTTCATGTAAAGGTGTTTCTTCTACGCATTCTTCACACTGTTCAACTTTGGGTTTAACAGCATATTCTTTTTGCCGTTGTATGCAAAATTTATCTTCACAACTTGTATTAGGTTTCAAACTCATTGATGGGAAAAAATCTTGCATAGCATTGTAACCCAGATAATGTGAAACTGTACCAAATTCAAGCAGATATTTAAGAGTATTCTGCACTAAAAAGCCAGAAACAATACCCATTGTTGTAGGCAATGATGCGGCACACACTCCATCACGTTTCAAAGTTTTTTCATCTATATTTGATGCAACTACCAATGGTGGTGCACACTAAAAACATTAATCTAATTTAAGATTAAATAAATTTTAGTAAGTCAGTATATAGATTTACATGTATTCGATTGGAAACTTAATATAATTTTATACTTACTGCAAAACATGCAGTTTCTCCAGGTACAATAAATTGTATATGTCCAGAAACAGCATTTTCTGATACACCACTTTCAAACCATTTTTGATTCAATTCATTGCATGCTGTGTTAATAGCCATTCGAGCTTCAAAATTATCAACACAACTTAATACAAGGTCGACAGAACCTTTGTTAATACCAGAAGTTCTAAAATAATATTTAAAAATTAAATTCATTTAATTTAAACTGATATTAATGAAAATTTACAGTACAAATTTTTTTTAACTTTTATGATTATAATTAGTTAAAAATATATTATTTCAAACAGAAAAGAACATACTTAATTGTATTCATGAATTCATCAAAATGATCCACCGTTGTAATATTGTAATTGTGAGTTTCTATTTCAACATCAGGATTAATAAACCGCAGTGAACTAGCTGCAGCTTCAACCTTAGTTTGTCCTACTTGATTTGGTTGGAAGAAAAGTCTGTTCATATTTGCCAATTCAACTTTATCATAATCAAATAGCACTAACTAAAACAAAGAAAAATAATGTTTCATAAATTGATCTATTAAAACATTGATCATATAAATTGTTTGTTTTCATGAGAATGCACTGTGATTATATTAAGAATGAAAAGATGAAAAAAAAAAACATGTAATTCATATTATAATTTTTAGTTATATTTTATTTTATTTAAAATAAAATAAATAGTACATAAATTTCATTAAATTTTTTAAGATATTCATAATCAATTAAATATCTATCCTAATGTTTAATGAATTAATGAGTCAAAAATTATCATTATATTGGTCCAAATTTAATAAATATAGAATTATTTATTAAATTTAAAATATATAATACTATCCTGATCATTGGTCATTTTTATCAGTTTTGGAAAAATAGCTTTTGCTATTAGTTGTGAGCAGCTGTTTTATAACATTTACCTTTCCAATACCACATCTTGTTAACATTTCTGCAGTAACACTTCCAACTCCACCTACACCAACAACAGCAACAGTCATATTACGTATTTTTTCATAATTTTTAACTATTCCCATTCGTTGTAAGGCCAATAATCGACTGAAAATATTAGTTGTAAATTTTATTTCATATGTCATAATTAATATCATAATTAATTTTATCTTATTAAATTATAAATTGTACTAATTAAGTAATTGAATTTAAATAACATAAATTTTTTAAATAATTTTATAACTACAATTATAAATTCAACTTGCATTATTATTTTTTTTCTTTTTTTTTTAATTCAAGATATTGACGATAAAGTTTGACAGATATGCTACAAATAGGTAAATTAAACATATTGAAACCTTATTCTTATGTTATTAAGGCAAGCATAAATTCAAGATTGCAATAAAAAGCAAGTGTCTCGATGGATTAATTAAAATTGCCCTTATAAAAATTGTAAATTTCTTTTTTCGCAATAAGCAGATCATTAAATTCTCCAATGATAATGAAGCGGATATCGCCACCTGTAAGGATTCGTGTCAACAACTTCGCTGGACATCTGCTCGATCTTGGCCCTGGCAGGTGCCGCGGCTTGTTTCGCTTTGACCTCCTCTAGCTGCCGCTCCAAGGCCTCGACCTTACTCTGTAATTCCTCGACGTTTGCCATCCTGATACGTTGTCGCGTTTATTGATACGCGCGATATATGCAGCAGCCGCAAAAATTTGCACTATACATGTGTATGCTGTCAGGCTGTGCGGCGCATGAGACTGTCGATCGAGACGTGGTCTTTTTTTCTATCATATATATATGGGTGTGTACAAACCTGCGACATACACGACACATATAAAAGAAAGTAGAATACATCGGGGAGTGAGGTATTTTACGTAACGTGTGGTGTTTGTATTAGCGCTTGAATTGAAATGCACTTGCGTTTACGTCTCTGTATGCTACCCGCGTCGGCATGCAAGTGCGCGTTTCACAACCACGACGGCTTGCCTCGATTTCATTAAAGCGGGTCCGCGTACAAGCTCGATATACTGACCATCGTTACATTTATGTGTGTTATATTCGAGTTTGCGACTATTTTTATTTAATGTTTAATATTAAATTTGGGACTATATTTAATGGGCTATTCCGAGGTGTTATTTCGTATTTTCGTCGGACGGCTTGACGAATCTTGAAAATTTATCGTCCGCGACGATAAGTATTTCGTTCAATTTTCGTTGAGTTACATGCTTGCTGATGATTGTAATCATTGAATTATTAGAATATAACACCATGGCGTGATCATCCAATCAATTGTTTTATTAAGAGAAAAATGTTGGTATTTATCAACGTTTCTAATCATTTTTTTCGAATTTTTTATAATTATTTTACATTTATCAAATAGATAAAGTGATGTTAAAAATTTTTTTACTATTAAATAAATGTTTTGCAAAAAAATATTGCTCAATATAAAAATATAATTTTATATTTCTATACAAATAAAAAAATTAACTTGATTCAAGATAAATAATTTTGAACGAAAAAAATCATTTTAAAGAAATATGTTTTTTTAAATTAAGAATTTCTTCTCTTGATTTTATGCTAATGTTTATCAATATATGTATATTGAAAATGAAAAAAAGAAATTCTTGACTCAAGAAAATATTTTTCTTTAAAATGATCAAAATTATTTTTTTTTAAATCAAACTAATTCTTCTATCGGTGAATTAACTTGAAACTTTAGTATAAAGATTTGATCGTTCATTTTTCCTCCCAAATGATGAGTCAAAATCGTTTTCAATTAATTAAATGTAAAAAGGTATACAATTTACATTTAAAAAAATCTTAATTACGGTGTTCATATTTAAAAAATGAATTATTTCTTATAAAATAATTTCAATATAAAATTAATTAAAAAACATTTGTTTTAATTATTAATATTCTATTTATTTTATCATTCTGTTCATTTAAAATATTTAATTGCTTAATAAAAAAAAAAATTTTTCGAATTAGGTACTCCTTTTGCCTTTCATAATACGAATAACAGGAAACTTTTTCAGTTACTGTGGATAAGTGCACCTATTTAATTCAATATTACATCAATATTAAATTAATCATAAATTTGAATGGTTTTTCATCAATTTTTGAAATTTTCAAAGATCTATTAAATTGAGTTCGATGTCAAAAAATCAATAAAGCGATTGTAATCGATTACGCAGAAAGTTGCTTGATCTTTTACGTACGAAGTTTGACTTACTATCAATTTATAATTTAATAGAAATTCATTAGCTGTAAATAATAAGTACTTTAAAATAAAATCTAACAATTATTTTGTTCCTCAGAGTTGGCTTGAGTTTTCTTTAAGTATATCCATCGACCTTAATATCCAATTTAAGAAAGCAATGTAGAATAGATCGTACTCTATGTATAAAATCAAATATGTATAGTTATAGGCTAAGACGTATTTAAAACTATTTGTGAAAAATTTGATAATTTTATTATATCGAGGAATACAAAAACATATTCTATTTTATGTCGATTTCTAAATTTCTCACCAATGAAGTATTATCAAAATTTCGATAAATGAGCGTTTAAGTAATGAGCTGAGTATATTTTATCTCATTAATTTTAAAACGAAATATACAAAGTACATAATTACATTTTTCTTAATAAGTGAGAAAATGTAAATTTTATATATGATAACAATTTAGTACTTTTAAAATTTTTATTCGTTTTAGAGTGATTTTAAATTTTTATTATGAGTTAAAAAAACAATTTATGCTGCATATTACAGAGAATGCAGCATGCAATTTCAAAATATGATCATCATAAGACTGACATATTGAAGAGTAGTGTTACGGCAGAAATTCAAGCTTTCATAAACAATTTTTTTTATATCGGAACTGATACATAGACGAGAGAAATTTATCTTTAAAAACATTTAAAATGAAGTTTGTCTTAATATCAAAATAAAATAAACTATCTTCATTTTCAACACAGCGCGGCAAAAGAAAGTCGGAAACGCTCTTATGCAAATTCTCTCTCTCTCTCACACACACACACACACACACACACATGTATATGTATAACTTTATGTATATTCACGATTTAACTTTTTCAATGTTATTTCTCACCCATATGTACTTGCACGCGTGTTCACGTTTATAGCTGTCCCTTATCGCATAATCTACTCGTATGCGCCGTGCTATATTTAGCGTAGTACACACATGTAAGAGAACGTGTAGAGATCCTTTTCCCTGCATATCGTCAGCGCGCCCCACCCTCGTTTGAGTGGCGCGAGCTTGGCGTCGCTTTCGTCATTGGAAAATTCCGTAACGGTACAGGGGAAAGCCAGGCGCTATTGGCTACTGACCGATGACGTATACTGAACATCCGATCGACGTTTTGTTTATACTCATCAGGCTGTTCTCGTTTTGGCCCCGCAGTCGTCTCGCATTTATCGACGATTTTCGCTGTCCCTCTCTAATTCCAACTGCCGCACGTTGTTTTTTTCATTTCTTCTCCGGGTTAAATTTTAATCTCGTCTCGACTGCAAAATTTTTTTCAAACGATAATTAGATCTGATTTGTTGATATTAGTCTTGAAATTTTATGGTTAACTGAACAGTGTTAAATACCGTACGAAACTTAATGGTATCGTACTTTTTTTTAAAATCTGCAATGTTACGTTAAATTTGTTTAATAAAAGTCAAAGAAATGAAGGGGACTGCTATCAAATGCTTATAATAAAATGTCGCGAGTGTATTGTGCACGTCCTGAAAAAAATCAAAGTATTAAAATCGTATTTAAAACCAACTAATTGGAATAAATTGGATAATTACTCTACACTGCTCATTATTCTGTGAATTATATATTTAAATTAATTTAGTACCTCATGTTCATTTTCAATTCAAGTGCATTTATAATTGTAAAATTGTCTAGACAACATCTAAAGACCATACTCCCTTTATTTCTTTTCATTTGTTTCTAAGAATACTAATTATACAGGTCAGAAGCAGTATAATGTCACTATGAAGGTATTATTGATCATTTTTATAATGTATACTTAAGTTCCAATGGAAATATAAGAGGATAATTTTTGCAAGGAATAATAAGAAGCATCGACAACTTTGCCTATTGCTTTAGTATTTAATTAATGAAAGAAAAGATGAAGGAAAAATCCAGAATTTTTGGACTATTGTTATACAAGAATTTTCTTGTCAGAAAAAGACAGTGGAAAGTGGCAGTGTTTGTTGAAATTTTATCTCCAATTCTTATTTTTTTAATAGCTCAAGTTACCAGAGATTTTGTTGCAATATCACCTGAGAAATTTGAAAATAATTCCTACTATGAAATAAAAAATAAATCAGAAATGATAGCAAAAATATCTTATACAATAGATGTATATTTTGTTCCTGAAAATAGATTTACAAGGACACTTATGGAAAAGACTAGGAATTGTCTAAAATTTCCTGATAGTAGGTCTAAAATATTTTTTAAATTTGTGAACTTCTCAAACTATTAAATTTAAAAAGTATTAAAAAAAAATAAATTTAAAAATAAGAAATTTTATATTCAAATCAATTAATCATTTATTGCAACAAAAAAATGAATATTTTTGTCATTATTAAGTGATGAATATTTTGTTACAGAAATAATCGGATTTAATACAGAAGAAGAAATGTTGAAAAGGTATACCTTACATCAAACTCAATCTCCTGAAAGTATCGTCATTGCTATTGTTTTTGATGAAAATTACGTTAATGTTTCATCAAAACACTTAGGATATACAATACGAACATCTTCTGCTATCCCAAACATTTTATATAAAGGAAAAGGTTCATTTGGATCAACATCAGAACAAGCCTTCATAGTTGACATACCTTTTGTACAATTCCAACTATGTTTGGATGAATCTTTTATAAAGATGAAAGCTTCAAGTCCAGCATTCAAATCACAAGTAATTATTCTTACTCTAATTTTATTTGAGAAAAAAATAGGATAGTATAAAATAATAATTCATAAAACTCTTTTATTGAATTTATTGTTTGAAAGTATATTCATTTTAAATTCAATTCACAATCGCTTTAATTAAAAATAGTATTAATATTCAAAAGATCTTTGTTTAAAACCTTGAATTTTTATCAATAGGATCTTGCATATTTAATAAGCTCATAATTGATCTTGAAATATGCTTTAAATTAATCATAACAAAACATAATTTGAAGCTTGATCTTTAAAACAGTAAATTTCAATTTTTAACATAAAAATTATTATATAAAATAATATTTATTATTTCTATAAACTGTAAACAATTTTTTGATCTAATAAAAAACTTTATAATTCCAATATTTTATAGATATCCATACAGCAAATGCCTCAACGACCTTATGTTCAATCACATGAATCTGATGAAATTTTAAGGACTTCCTATGTTACTTTTGCTGGGTTGGCTTTTTTGTTTCCATTAATTGTAGAAGTAGTATTTCCTGCAAATGAAAAATCCGATGGAACGAATGTAAGTTTGTATAAGCATTTATTAATATTAATTCTCAACTAATAATTACTAGAATTAGAATTTAGAATGTTTATTTATTTGACATCTATTATTTTGTTTGAATATAAGATTTTTGTAATTTTCTTATATTTAATTTTAGGTTCTAATGGCAATGAATGGTGTTCCAACTTATTTAAATTTGTTGAGTTGGCTAGTTAGTGGCTTACTTCTTAGTTTTATTTATGTATCAGTTTTAATTGGAATGTTCAGTTATTCTTTCACTGATAAAGTTAATTCTTATTTATACTATGGAAATACATTAATTTTTTGGTTAATGCTTATCTTGCATATTGGACATCTATTAACATTTGGGATGCATATTGCTGCATATTTTTCTAATCGTAAGTATTCATTTTTAAATTTTTATTATATTATCGAAAATAAAAAAGAATTTTAATATGGAACATTGGCAATAACATTTATTTATACTTTATGCATGTAAAATTTATGAAACACAAAAAAAAAAATTAATTTTATTAAATTTTACATATTTAAATTATCTTTGAAATATTGTAACTGAATTACAAAGTATAATGTTCAATTAACTTAACAAGTTTAATTAAGTAAAATATTTTTTCAGCCTTATTTTTGTATTTTGGCATTCTACTACTAATCATTGGGTCAAATTTGATAATACAGAACGTTAAAGGAGATTTGCAAGCTGCATTCCCTTATTTAGGAATATTATTTCCTAATATCATATTAGGTAGAGCATTCGAAGAAGTAAATATTCACGAAAATATGTGTAAGTTTTTTGCAATTAAAAATTTTATAAAACCTTTTAGAAGTGATATTTATAAAATTAACATAATTTTTAGTAACAGGAATTCACTGGAGTAATATATTTTTGGTTGGTGATACAGTTTATAAAAGAGCAGGAAGTATGGGAATGTTAATGATTTTTACAATAATTGGAACTATTTTTCATTTTACAATGACAATTTACATTTATGCTGTACATCCAGGAAAGTATGGAGTTAAAAAATATCCATTATACTTTTTAAAGGTAATGCATTACTTAATTAAAAATAGATTTAAAATAATTATTAAATATAAATAATTCAAATTTATTTATATAATTATTTTTATTTTAGTTTGAGAAGGGAAAAAATAGAATAAATTCAGATGATGAGAGGGATGATTATGAATTTGATAGTATAGGTAACAAACCATTTGAGTCTGTACCTGAGAATGTTTATATTCCTGGAATACAAATACGAAATTTGAAGAAAGATTATTACACTGATTTATTCAGGAAATCGGTAAGATCAAAATTTATATATTTAAAATATTTAATATGCCAATTCAAATTGAAAAAATAAATTTTTTTAAAAATCTAATTCAAGCATTTTAAAAATAAAATGCTTCATGCAGCTATACAATTTGTTTTAATAATTAGTAATTTAAAAAAATTTAAAGTCATGTTTTAATGATAATACCCTCATTCTTGGAAATTTGAAATGAATGTAACAATCATTTCTTTTTAATTTTTTTTTAATTTTTATTTATTTATTTATTTATTTATTTATTTTTTTGACACAAATAGAAGTTTAATTTACATTCTTAGCAAATACTAAGGGCGCAATTGATAAAAATATTTATTTATAATGAAGTGTATAAAAATTATTGTACAATTTTTAATGCTGCTTAATTTGTCAAAAATTCTTATCACCAAAAAAATGCAATAAAAAAAAAGATTAAATTTTTAGTAACAAAAAATCAAATTTGTCAATTAATAATAAAAGTGAATAATTTTTTTTCTTTTTTCTTTTTTTTTTTTTTTATGTGAAACTTATGTTATTAATCAATGGAAGTTATAAAGCCTTTTAGAAATTAGGAAAAAATCAAGTTCTAAGCAACAATGTAAAAAAGATGTAAACGACTCCAAATGGAGTTTTTGCATTCTGGAATATGATTAATAATCCATATGAAATATAACAATTGAAATCAAGAAATACAAATTATAAAAGCAATTTTTTTTAAATCAACTATCCATCTTCTATATAAAACTTAAGTTATAAATCTCAAATGATAAATAATGATGATAAATAATTATCATCTTCTAGTTATTTAGTTTCTTGTATTATCATATCAAGGCCATAGTTCCTTTCATAGCAAAATCGCGAATTTAAACCTGTTCTAAGTAGACTATAAGTATTAAATGTGTTTAGAACACCAATAGAACAATTGTATTATAAATAAAAAATTATTTTTCATTTTAATTTAATTTATTACATTATGGAGCAGTGATTCTGATTTTTATAGATAAAATTAATGTTGAGAATTAAATGATTTTTAAAATATTGTAATTTTTAGAAAATACAGGCATTAAGAGGAATATCCGTTGATTTCTACAAAGGACAAATTACTGCTCTTCTTGGACATAATGGCGCAGGAAAAACAACAATGATGTCAATTTTAACTGGTAAATTAAAAAAAAAACTTTTTAACACGTTCCCTGCCGCGTGGGACGCATACACCCCACGCGGCAGGGAACGTGTTAATTAGATGTGAACGTAATATCATTGTAACATAATTTAATCAATTTATTTTATGTAAGGAATGATAAGTCCCACGACTGGAACCATATTTATAAATGGAAAAAATATAAAAGATGGTTCCCAAGAAATAATAAATGATGTAGGATTGTGCCCTCAGGAAAACATGCTGTTTCCGTTTCTTTCAGTATTCGAGCAAATTATATTTTTTGCTAAGGTAAAAAATTTTAATTTATCTTTATTATTTAACTTTACAAATGTGTATCACGTTCACCATTAAAAGTATAAATTAATTAATAAATTATTTTAGCTAAAAGGAAAAAATAAAAAGAAAAAAGAGATTGAAATTAACGTAAACAACATTCTTCAAAAATTGAAATTGTTTGATAAGCGTAATGCTTTGCCTAAAAATTTATCCGGTGGCCAAAAAAGACGAGTATGTCTTGCAATGGCACTTGCCGGAGATTCAAGCGTAAGTAAAGTTTAAAAATATATATACTGCAATTATCATAATGATAGCGATATTACATTATTCATTAAAAATTTGCAATACCGAAATTTCAGACTTTAATTTTGGATGAACCAACGTCTGGTTTAGATCCAGAAAGTAAACGTGACATTTGGGACATTATTTTGGTAGGATTGAATAAAATTTAAATAAAATTTTTCAGAAAATATTGATAGTAATATTAGGACCTTGAATAAGTTCTTGCTGTTTCTTGAAAGATGACAGTAGCAGTACTTCGTGCATGGAATTTCGAATGGTGACGCACCTGCAAGGAAGTACTGTATCTAACCTTAAATTTCAGTGTATGATAGTTTACTTTAGTGTAAACAAAGTTGGGCCTGAAGTTTGTAACGTTAGAGTACAACGAAACAATTTTTCACATTTAGATAAAGCTGCTAAAAATGTACAAATTATATTTAAATGCGTATCTGAATATTTTTTTATGCTATAAAACACTAAGACTAAACAAATATAAACAAAAATTTTAAATAAAAACAGTTTTTTAAAATTTTCGTTGAATTTCAACGTTGGAAATTTCAAACCCATAAACAAAGTAATTTTTTATTGGTTCTGAAAATGTCTACTTTTGTAACAAGTAAAGTGTATTTGCGGGGAATTTTATCGCACTATTTTATTCAAAATAAATCTGTAGCTGAAGCACACAGAATTCTTGTTGAGACTTACGGTGACAATGCTCTGCGGATACGACATGCAAAGACTGGTTTCGACGCTTCAAAAATAATGACTTTGAACTTGAGGATAAAGAACGTTCTGGCGCACCGAAAAAATTGAAAACAAAGAATTGGAGGAATTACTTAATTAAGACTAGATTTACCAGACCAGTTATTTTGACTGGTCGTGCAAGGTATATTTAAATAGGTATATTTAAATAGCTGGTAAATCTAGTGTTAAGATCGATGTCACACGTTAGCAGAACTTGGAAAAATATTATAAGTAGATGAGTCGACAGTTTCAAAACGTTTAAAAGTGTTTGTAATGATCCAGAAGCAAGGATATTGGGTGCCATATGAATTGAAGCCGAGACGTCGAACGGCGTTTTCTCACGTGTGAACTACTTTCTGCTTCAACGGCAGAAAAGAAAAGGTTTTTTTGCACCATATCGTGATTGGCGATGAAAAGTGGATGCACTACGATAATCCGAAGCGTAGAAAATCGTGGGGTAAGCTCGGCCATGCGTCAAGATCGTCCGCAAAACCAAATATCCATGGTTCGAAGCTTCTTCTCTGCATTTGGTGGGATCAGCAGGGTGTCATTTATTATGAGCTGCTCAAACCGAATGAGACTATCACGGGAGATCGCTATCGACTTCAATTGATGTGTTTGAGTCGAGCCCTAAAAGAAACACGGCCGCTATACGATTAGAGATACGACAAAATGATTTTGTTACATGACAATGCTCGGTCTCATGTTACAAAACCAGTAAAAACCTCTTTGGAAACGCTTCAATGGGAAGTTCTACCCCTCCCGCCGTATTCACTTGACATAGCCCCTTCCGATTTTCACCTATTCCGTTCGATGGCACATAGTCTGGCTGAGCAGCGCTTCCATTCTTACGAAGGTAATAAAGAATGGATCGATTCTTAGATAGCCTCAAAAGACATATCGTTTTTCTGATGCGAAATTCATATACTGCCAAAAAGATGGGAGAAAGTGGTCTCTAGTGATGAGCAATACTTTGAGTGAAATGTTTTTGTGTCTTATATTTTAAATAAAGCTTGTATTTTTGAAAAAAACAGCAAGAACTTATTCAAGGTCCTAATATGTTACTCTAAATTTTTAAATAATTGTATATTGAGATTAGATTTTTTATATAGAAATAATAAAAAAAAAATTTTTTTTAAATTATTTTTGTTTAATAGAAAATGAGAGGGCAAAAAACTGTTTTAATTAGTACCCATAATATGGAAGAAGCAGACATTTTGGGAGATAGAATAGCAATAGTACATATGGGTCGTTTAAAAAGTTACGGAACAACGATGTTCTTAAAAAAATTTTTAGGTAAAAATTATTTACGGTTTTTCTTACAAATTTATTATTTATTTATTGTTAAAATTCTGATAATTTATTACGTTTTAGGAAAAGGAAATATAGAAGTTACTTTGTCTATTGAATCGTGGTGTGATCCGAAAAAAATTATCAGTGAATTTGGTTCTGGAGGCCAAATACTCAATACTGATGGAGGAAAAATAGTGTTGAGCGTTCCAAATACTTCCAATTTGCCCGATTCTTTAGACAAATTGGAATCGAAAAAGCATAAACTTGGCATTACAGGAATGAGCGTTTCACTAATTACATTGGAACAAGTTTTTCTAAAGTACGTTCAACAATTTAATAAAACTTCTTCAAAAAGTGATCTGTAGGTACTCGAAAAAAAAAATTTATTTTTGTTATTCTTTAACAAAGTATGGCTTGATTCAGCTTATTAAATTTTATCCATTATTTTTTAATATATATCACTAATTAAAATTTACAGTCTCTTTCTAAAACTTTTTGTCAAAGATAAAAAGCATTTTTTTTTTATATCTTCACTCGGTGATGGGTGTTCGAGGTATTTAATGAATTTACATTTAATTAGAATTCAATTACCAATTTATTTATTAACGTACTACATAACACATGTACTATATTTTTATCAATCAAAAACTTGAAATAATCTTGAATTTATTATTAAATGCTAAAAGCATATTTAAACGTGTTGAACTAAAATTCCATTTTTAATGAATTATTTATAATTAATATTATAACTTTATAAACAAAACTAAATATTTAACTTATGTATTTGCTAAAATTAAAAATGCAATGGACACTAAAGTAGACTAGTTTAATTAACTATGCTATAATTGCTTGGAGTGGGCATATAAGAACAGTACAAATATTTTGCAGAGAGTACAAACAAGAATTTTAAAATTTATAAACAAAAATAGGTTTATGGGATACAATTACCCTATATTATTCAATTATCTAAGACAAAAAAGTTGATAAGTAGTAAAAATAGTTATTTAGTAGCATTAACAAATTTTAACAGCCTACTAAATGAGTTAAAATATTTAAATTATAATAATTTTATTAAGAGAAAATTAAAAAATTTATTTCTATAAGGTAAAATGAATACAGGGTAATATATAATTATTATGAGTGTGTAAGCGTATTTGTTAATATTGTTGATATCACTGGTTAAGCATATTACTGATTGTTATTAATTGAAAATTTTATATAAATTAGTAGTTAAGTTAGTATATAATTTTTTGTTAATTTTTTGTTATTACCAGCCTATGCACAGGTAGCATTGTCTAACTTTTATAGGATTACTGATATAATTTTTGCCTGGCTTAAATAAATAAATAAAATAAATAAATTACTTGAATGTTATAGGGTTACTAGAGAGAATGAAGATGATACAGATTCTTCTGAGCCGTTTATAAGTTCTCCTTCCAAATTGAAAGGACATGCTCTTTTCATCCAATCCATAGTTGCTTTATTGAAAAAGAAAGGCACTTATACCTGGCATAATAAAATTATAACGTGTGCTATTGTAAGTACTATAAAATTGCAAAGTTATAATTTAATCAAAATTGTATTAATTACTGAAAACAATGTAAATTTTAAATACATAAATTTTTAAACAGATTTTATTTCCTGCAATATTTACACTACTTATGTCGTTGAGTTTTCCGAGTTTTCCGGGAAAAGATTCAACTAACAAAGTTATAAAACTTGATATGTACAAGCAACCTGAAGCTTATTATAAGAGTGATAATAAATTGATTGGACAAAAATATAAATTAGTTACAGAAGAGTATAATGGTAAAGCAACGGAAGTTACAAATGACAGTCTAACTGATGGTAATCACAGTAACAATATTTAAAGCATTTTTTTACTGCAAAATAAAAAATTTAATGAATTAGTAATTGAATTAATATAATATGCATCCATTAAAAAAATAATATTAAAGAAATTAAATAAAATAAATTTTTTATCCCTACAGCAATGTTGGAGCTTGGACGTATGGATTTGACAACATTTCGCTACCATTTAATAGCCGCTGCGGAATTTAACAATACTGGCGACGATATACTCGCTAATGCTTTTTTCTCCGGTCATACATTGTTCAGTATTCCCATTACTGCCAATTTATTGTCTAACTCCTTACTCAAGAGTTTTGCCGGTGACGAATATTCGATAAGCGTGTCGGCCCACCAATTGCCTGATTCATTAGAGTCGACAGCTCTACCCGAAGTCAACTTTTTGACTTACATAATAGTGGGGTACTTTTGCATTGTCCTCTTTATTATAATTACTTTTTTCGTTATCCATCCTCACGCAGAAACGATCACAAATGTTAAACATTTGCAACGTATGACAGGCGTATCGGGTTTTACCTACTGGGGTACAATGTTTATCTACGATTTTGCTATCTTTTTGGTATCGATCTTTTTGATTGCAATAGCATATATTGTTATGGATTGCATTACCGGTAGGAGATTATTTGAGGGAACGGAAATCTGTAAGTTATTTTATTTTCTTTGTGAAATATTACAGAAAGACAAAATTTTAGTAAATAACCCTAATTAAAAATTTTTCTTTTTCAGTAATAATAGTATTAATATTAGTTTTATTTGCAATAAATGCCTTACCAATAGTTTATATATTTAGTTTTATAAAAAAACCCTTAACTAATGTTATAAGCTACATGAATTTTGTATATCTTTTGAGTAAGTTAAAAAAAAAAAATTGAAATTTCTTATGCTGTCGAGTACAAGTTTTATAAATAACTATTTTTTATAGTTATCCCTGAGCTAATGATGCACGGTATGGCACTAGGTATGAAACACATGAAATATATAAGAATTTTGCGATCGATTCAGAGAAGAATATTTTTGTTCATACCTTACATAAGCTTTTTGCATGGAAAAATGTCAATCTTTAACACAGCTTTTCAAAATGATCGGTGTCGAACATTACCTAATATACTCCAGAGTGTTGTATGTGTCAAAAAAGATATTTGCTGTGGTAAGAAAATAAGTTTTTTTAAGCGCAATTGTAAATTTTATGTAACTTAGTAAAAAGTTGCATTAAATAAAAAACTAATTAAATCTCTTAGGGCTTGAATGCTACGATGGAAAGTGTAAGAAAAGTTTGAGTTATTTCGAAAATTTTGAAAAAGACATGTCGTTGGAAGAAAGCATAATACACTTGTGTATTACTCCGATACTCTATTTTGGTATTCTTGCTATTTTGGAATACAAATTAATTCATAAAATGTTAGCAAGACGGCGTGAGACTGGTTATAAGATTATGGAAGATCCTTATGATGAACAAGTTAAACAGGAGAAACATAACGTAGCTTCTGAAATAACAAAAGTTAGAAATCATTGTGAGTACTTCAATAAAAAAAAAATTGTTACAAAATTTGTTATAAAAATAATCTAATTTTCATTTTACTTATAGATAATGTAAAAGCAACTACAAAGACTGCAAAAAGTACAAAAATCCAAGTAAACGGAAACGCAAGCGTAGAAGAGAACAATGCTCTTTCTAATAGCAATTCCCCCGACAATTATCTATTTTTCGTTTATGAATTGAGCAAACGTTTTGGCAAAGTCCTCGCAGTTGAGGAAGTAAGCTTTGGAGTGAAGCAGCACGAGTGCTTTGGTTTACTGGGTGTGAACGGCGCTGGTAAAAGTACGACCTTTAAAATGATAACTGGCGAAATTCTGCCTGATAATGGCGTTATGTACTTAGGCAATCAAGACTATTATAAAAATAAAAAAAATGTAAGACGCGTAGTGTTTAATAATAATTTGTATTAATATAAATTTATGATTTTTTAAATAAATTATGACACAATGTAAAATAATTTATTTATTATCATGAAATTAATATGTTTTTTATTAATTTTTGAAAAGTATAACAGCACCTACATGTTTTATTTCAGTATTTTTCACAAATGGGATACTGTCCACAAGATGATGCTATGATAAGTTGCTTGACTGCTTATGATCATTTGAGATTATTTTCCCGTTTGCGTGGCATTCGAGAGTCTCAAGTAAACGCCGAAGTAAAAAAATGGATCGACAGACTGAGTCAGTAAAAAATTATTATCCTTATTCGGTTAAATTTTTTTCTTTAACGGCATAATTAAATTCATTATATATTTTAGACTTGAATATTTGTGCTTTACAACCATGTAAGACATATAGCGGAGGTAACAAAAGACGTCTTAATGTGGCGATGGCTCTTATCGGTGATCCAAATTTGGCTCTACTTGACGAGCCAACGACAGGTGTCGATCCGGCTGCTAGAAGATCGCTTTGGAAGGTCATTCAGTCTTGTCAGAGTACAGGACAAGCATTTATATTGTCGACGCACAGGTTAATAATTTTTAATATCGAATTTTTATAATAATTTACAACGGTATAAATGTTTCATCACGATTTAAATTAATGTTGAATATTCCATGGATAATGTTATTAACGCATTATTAGATTTAGTATAATTAATTTCCCAAATAAAATTTATAAATTTATTAATTTTAGTATGGAAGAATGTGAGGTGCTTTGTAATCGGTTAGTGATTATGGTTAATGGACAATTAGTATGCATTGGACCATCTCAGGAACTAAAGCAACGGTTTGAGGCTGGATGTGATATTCAAATGAAATTGAATCCAGAAAAATCGAGCAACGAAATAGAAAGTATCAAGGCGGATGTAGAACTAGCATTGGATTGTGAGCTCGTTGATGAAAATTCGGTGAGAATATATTAACTTTTAAAGATTTTTATTTTATAGATTTTATAGCTAATGAAAGAAATGAAATAATTTACTTTTAGGCATTTCTCATGTACCATGTCATTACCAAAACTTCGTGGAGAAAAATGTACGATGTAATGAATGAACTCAAGAGGAAATATAGCTGTATTGACGATTTTTCCATATTTTCATCTAGTCTTGAACAGCTGTTTCTTCTATTTGCAAGAACAGCTAAACCGAGTAATCGTAGAGTTCATAACTAGTATGAAAAGTAAGAACTTATAAAGATATTATTAGGAACCAAAGGCTCGAAAGCTAACTTTCACGTGTGATATTTTATAAGATAGCCAAAATCTGCGTATAACAGGCGAAGGAAAGCTTTTTCTTTATTTTCGTTTCAAATGTATGATAATTGAGATTAAAATTAAAAACCAAGAAACGGATGAAATATCTATGTATTTAAAATGATACTTAATAATTTTGATAAACATTTAGAGGAGAAGCATAGTAAAAATTTGTTGAAATCGAACTTTTATATTTGATTTTTTTTTAAACATTCAATTGCATTTTTAATACCAAACAGTATTTTAACAATATCGACGGCACTTTTACTTATCACGCATAAAAAATGATATTTAAAGCTTTTTAAAGTATTGAATTTATTGAATTTAAATACAAAGTTTGAATGAATTTTATTTCACTTCTCCTCTTATATGGATTTTAAAGTTTCTTAACATCAGTATTTATGTTCTTTAAATAACTTTTGCTATTCAATGAAGTTAAAGAATTTAAAGGACTATGAAACCTATAAAAAAAAAGCAAAGAAAAAAAAAATATATATATAAGAAAATTAATATTGTAATTGTACAAACTGCCGCTAAAAATTTTTGATGAATGATTCTTAATACATTGTGTATTTGAAACTTACGAAAGGACTTTCTATTGAGCAGTATTCGTAAGGCAGCTACGAAAAGTCTGTTAATGCTTTAAGGCGTATCTGTGTTACCGCTCAAGGGATTCTTGAGAGAACTATATAAGGCTGCAAAATTTGAATCTATATTTTTCATAAAATCTAAATTGTACGTAATGTAAAATTGTATGTAATTTATCTCAATATATTTGTAATTTTAATACGAATTCTAAGATTTAAATTGTATATTACGATCTGAAATGTTTGAAATTAGAATAACTTGCTCTTTTACTAATTGTTTAAATAAATTGCCATAGATTTTATTTTGAAAATTACTTTTATCAAAATGTATGTTTATATTTTTTCGAAGGAAAAGAGTATTCTAAAAATTCTGTTTCCTGTTCATTTTTTTTTCTTATTTTTATTTTAAATTCTATTTCAAACAAAAATAAAAATTTCGTTTGTTTTTTTTATTAATTTATATGAGTATTCAAAATGAATTTAAATATGCATCGAATGTATTAAAAAAATCAATTGTCAAAACGATTTTAAAGATCTGATTAAAATATTCGCACTACGTTTCTCAATCTTTCGCATGTTTTTTTTTTTTTTTTTTTTTTTTTTTTTTTTTTTTTTTTTTAACATAATCTAGATTAAATGAAATGAAATGCGTGATTAAAGATGGATGAGATACGAAAGCGAAAAAAGTATTATACTTCGAAAACGACGATTTGTACTTTTTTAAATTTTGTGTATTTTTATATTATCATTATTTAATAATGAAAAAAATAATTCTCAATATTCAATACATATACGAATAAACAGTGTATGTAATTATTATAAATAACACATTACTAATTAAAGCAAAATAACTGTCTTTTAAAGGCGTAAAGTTGAAAAAAACCCACCTATATAGTCAAGCTTGATTGCAAATTAACCCTTTCGTTACTACGGGCGACTGGAGTCGCTCTGCATAAAATGCCACCGACATACTACGGACGGTTAAAGTCGCTCTGCATAAAATGCTACTAACGTACTACGGGCGACTACAATCGCTCTTCATAAAATGCAATTAACATACTACAGGCGATTTTTGCCGCTCTGCATAAGATGCCGCGTATTGGATATATGACCAGCAATTGGAGTTATTTTACATCAAGTATCTTTTCCTGGAATGTAACATCAGTATTTTGTTTTTATCATTTGTTTCTCACGAAATTCCTCAAGAATAAAAATCACAAAAAGAAAAATGCGTTTTTGGCGCGGTGGCACGTTCAGCGGAAATACCGCAGCGGAGAAAGCGCCCGTAGCGAAAGGGCTAAATATAAAAATTTATAAGTATTTAGATTTAATTCTTAAATATAATTTATGTAATTTTTACCATCGTCTTTTTTTTGTATTAATTTTTTGTATTAATATTTAATGTATAAGTTTACTTTATTATTTTTTTCTTTTATCGTTAATGCGTTCTGTAATGAGAATTTTGTATATCTTGCTACAAAGAACTATATGTAATTATAAAAGATGCTTGTTTTAATAAAAAGGCGTTAAAAAATAATGTGCTTTGGATGATTTAAAAGTTCCCATCTAAATACTCACCCAGTGGATAAAAAAAATAAAAATAATAAAATTTTGTTGCGTATGATAAAATAATATTTATTTATTATTTCGTACATACAAGATATATATTATCACATATTTTTTTTTTTTTTTCCATTAACCAAATACAATTCCATGTGCGTACTTCAATTAGTTATTTATTTATATTTATTAAGCCATGTAAAAAATATCACATATAATTCATTTTTTATATCTTGTTCGTGTTTGTTTTACATAAAAAATGCTAGTTCATATATGTGTATATATATATGTTATAAGTATAGTTTAGATAATCGAGTATTTACAATATAATAATAATAGTAATAATAATAATAGATAGTTTGTAATTAGCAGTGGCAGTTCGGTGGCAGCTCAGTGAGAGCGTTATGTAGAAGAGGAAAGGGAAACGGGTATGAGATTCGAGTTCGCGTTTGAGTTGTTGTTGCGTTGTATATTGTCGCAGATAATATACAATCCAGTCGAATCCATTAATATTTGTATCCCCCGTGAGAACTTTGATATCCACCTCCTCCTTGGTATCCACCTAGTTAAAGAGACATTTGAAATGAAAAAACAATATTTCTTATTGATGTCGATGTCGAATAATTAATTTAATTTAAAAAATAAAATTGAAAATAAGTAAACGCAAAACTTACCTCCGCCGCCGGCGCCCGCACCCTTGTAGCTGCCGTCCTGATTCTCACCCCGAGCCTCGGCCGCAAGGGACAACTCGACTCCTCGCTGAATCTCGGGCGGTATCGGTGGCGGTGTCGGTATATGAGCTCCCTGAGGATGGAAGCCCGTCTCGTCAGCCGTGTAACTTATACTGTATAACTGACCGTCTGGACCGGTGTAACTGTACGAGCCGCTAACTGCTTCCAAATTACCTGAGGATGCGTTCAAAGAGAATTACGTGGGTACGAACGTTTCTTCTCTTTTTCTAACGTTAACGCTCGTTTAAAATTTATGCATGGGTATGTATCTGTTTCACAATTTAATAGAATCGGCTTTATAGCAAATTTTCGATAGTCTCGCAAGAAAGAGAGAGAGAGAGAGAGAGAGAGAGAGAGAGAGAGAGTGAGAGAGAGTGAGAGAGTGAGAGTGAGAGAGAGACAATGAGCGTTACTCGGGTGTTATTGCGATTGCGAGGTAGTTTACCGTGAGTGTGAAAGTATACGTTTTATGAGGCATTGTGACGTCACCGCGTGCGTGGAGGAAGAGATCGAAGCGGGCTCATGAATTTCGCGTTGCGGTATTTAGAAAATTATAGAAAAATTCGGATTATACTTAGCCACGATTATTACACGTATACTATTGGTTTATTTATGGATATAAGAACAAAGATTCGATTTAATACTGGTAATAAATATTGTTGTTTATTATTTTGCGCGATTTGCCGTATTATCAAAATGATTTATTTATGTATTTACCGTTAAATCGATTATCATCACGATCAAATTTTTAGCAAAGATAGATTAAGCAATTTACGTGACGCAAAAACTGTCGATACTTTGGTTCATTTTAGGTTATTTTCAATCATCCCGCTTTCTCACAATCATTTCGCACGAAATATAATTAATATTTTTAAAATAACGAAATAAACGAAAAATATGAAGTATAAAATTTGAAATTCGCTTGGAATGGTAAACTTATATGTCCGAAGAGTAATGTCTATACAACTTGCGTAAACTTGGACAATGACACAATAAGAAATATACTTAATCGAAAAACAAATATTGTTGCAGTTAATTACCAGCTTTACATTCGATGTAAGACCTTGGATATAGAACAGTAGTACATTATTCAGTAGTGAAATGCGTCTGACATAGACGAACTCGTTCTACTGCGAGTTCGACGAAGACACCAATGCAACTCTATTTAATGTGTTTTGTTTTTGGCTTTTTTTCTTTGTTTATCAAAGCTAGCGTGGAAAATTAATTTTTCGTGATTTAATTTTAATGATTTTTGGTACTTTCATTAAATAGTATCAAATCGAATATAATCGGAAAATTGAGAATTAGTTTTTTGTTAAGATTTGGTGCAAAAAAGTTTGATGAGTTTATTTCGATGCGAAAAATTAGCTTCAATTATTATTTAATAGTTATGTTACTTTGGAATATCGAAATTATAGAAAATATAAAGAAGTATTCATAGAAAATATAAAGAATATATAAATGTGTTTAATATAAAATGTTTAAAAATATAAAAAGGTCTTAAATTTCACCTAAACGTTTAAACAATTTTCTGTACCCAATTGTCACGTTTTTAAAAAGATTTTTTAAAGAAAATTTTACGTTTAAATAAATTGAGAAAGAACTTCTCAAATCATTTGCGGATTTTACAATTTTTAATTATCTTAAAATTGTAAAGGCCCGTAAAAAAAAAAAAAAAAAAAAAAAAAAAACAAACTCACCTTGCGCCTGTCCCTGTTCCTGAAACTGTATACCATTACCGGTCTGATAGCTGAACCTGTAGTTACCGTCTCCCTCGTTTTGCGCATCGAAAGAAACGATGGGAATTTGGGAACCGCCGCCGGCTCCGCCTCCGAAACCGGGTCTACCAAATCCACCGCCACCGACTCCTGGTCCACCGAAACCGCCGGGACCACCTCCAGGTCTGCCTCCGAAACCACCGCCGCCGCCGCCGCCTCCGAAGCCACCTAGATCGGAAAAGAAACAACGGAAATGACGATTTGTGAGTTTATTGCGTTGTTTGGATTTTTTAATGCGTTATTATGTGTTAAGTGTATGTGTGCGTGCATGTGTGCGTGATTGAATGCGAGTTTACGTTTTAGTTTAAAAAATCATTGATATAAAGTGAATCAATATTGTGTTTTGTTGTCGATAGAAAAAAGGACAAAGCTTTGTGTGGTATATTTTATTTTCATTAGATTGGAATATTAATATACTTGTTTGAGAATATAGTATAAAGAAAATTCAATTAATTTATAATTATTGAAATATTTCAGTATTAAGAATTAATTACACGTCGTAAAAACATTCATGAAAGCTATAACTTGCCACTCGAATGAAATTAACGCGCGTTGAAAGTGATGAGTCGTACATGCGCTATATGTACATGCGCTTACCGATATTACTACATCGTGCTCTTTTTTTCTTTTTCAAAAAGAAAAAAAAAAACTAAAATAAGTATGTTAATTATTTTTTCGCCTAGTAGGAGGTATATCATCAAGTTTTATGGGCAGTGTAATTAGTGCGCGATGTGTGCTACACGCGCTTATAATTTTATCTCATTTTCGACAAAAATGATAGTTACGACATTTTTCGAGAGAGAGAGGGAGAAAGAGAGAGGGAGAGAGAGAGAGAGAGAGAGAGAGAGAGAGAGAGAGAGAGAGAGAGAGAGAGAGTAGGAAATTAGTGTAAAGCAGAACAGTTAGTAGAGTCAGACTAGCCGCTATACAGTAAAGCTGTTCGTATTAGCTTTAATTTTAAGGATCACTTTAATTTTTCTAGTTTGAAATAAATTTTACATTTTTTTTCCGGTTGATTAACTTCGAAATTAACTTCAACGCAATTTTTTTTGACGTTGACATGGAGATGAAGATAACGTGAGTTTTATATTTATGGTTGAAGGTTTTCTTTGGTCACAAAAAATATCTTATTTTATTAACCTTATGTAATTTATTTCAAAATTTACATAATATACTATAAATTATTTAATTAATATGCACAATTGCCAATGTAATATTGAAATTCCTGTTATCGTATTTTCCTTTAAATATTTATTCGTACAACTTAAGAAATAAAATAAAGACTGAAATAGATAAAAAAAATAAAAACTACCCTCGTCTAAATTACAACACGATTGTTTAATTTCACTGAAATAATCCCATAAGTAATCCAGTTTCTCGACAAAATAAAAGAAAAAAAAAGGTTGAACTCACCAGGTCCAAAGCCACCACCTCCAAAGGCTTTATTGGGAGCTTGCAAGCCCGCGCCACCAGCAGAAGCTGCGCTACCTGGTGGCAGATACGTATTGTCGAGTCGAGCCGCGAAGCAACTCTGCGACACGAGTAGTAATAACGCTGCGAAATGCTGAAACGGAAATTTCTTTGAAATTTTTTTCTTTTCGTTTTACATTATATCTCGTCGATGATTATAAATTTGAAGAATTTCGTGATTACGTTAATTATTCGTTTAAATGAGTTGATTTTTGTTGTTATATTTTTGAAGGATTTTGAGAATGATTGGAATGAGAAATTTTTCTTTTTCACACTTTAACGCAATTAATGGATATTTAGGTAAAGTATTTAATTTTAGTTAAACCTCTTTTTAAAAAAAGTGCTTTACATATTAGTGCCATAATTATATTTTACTTTACTATTTGTTTTTTCATATTTACGATAAAAATGTGTAATTTAAATGATTATATCAAACCTGCAAATAATTATGCATGACAAACGAAAGTAGTTTATTATTAAATTTTAAATTTTGATTTTAATAAATAGCTATCAAACCGTTCGTGGATAAAAAAAATAACAAACAAAATTACTTCGTCGCATTGTGACTAATTATAATGATCGATTTAAAAATTATTCAGTACACACTTTTAGGTTAATTTTAATAATGGCACTTTTATAAACACACAAAGCACTTTTTTGAAAATTCACAAGCGGTCGAAAATAATGAATGAATTGAGAAAACAATAAAAGAGAAAAAAAAGCAACTATATTGGTCGGCACAGTTTTTGAAATTAAAATAAAGTTTCCAAGCAATAACAAAAATAAAGCTCAAATATCCGTACCAGCTTCATGTTCGACGCGCGCGTAATTTAAAAATTGAACAAAAATGGTAGAAAAAACGACTCCCTTCTTCCTTCGAGAGACTGTTGGACGGAGAACCAGCGTATATATAAATATATCTATCCGTATAAATACATATAGATACAAAAATATATTTATATCTCTGCGAATTAGTCGAGAGAGAGAGAGAGAGAGGGGGAGAGAGAGAGAGAGAAATAGAGATAGAGAGCCCGTGTACGTGCGATCCGCGAGCTCTTGTCGGCTATTGTCGCTGTCTGAACGCTCCTGGTGCAACTTTTATACAGCTGAGCCTCGCGCTTCTCATCTCACTCTCACTCTCACTCTCACTCTCACTCTCACTCTCTCTCTCGGATCGCATCCTCTCACCCGCATCCCGTACACATCCTTTGTACGGGTGCATACACTTTGTTTCTTTCTCGTGGCCTGTATATACCGTTCACCTATCGAGAAAACACGTGTACTTTAGCTTCCCCACCAAATCCTCCGCAATATCTCTCTCTCTCTCTCTCTCTCTTTCTTTCACTTTGGTTCTTTTTCTCGGTATCCTTAATTAAAGAAAGAGAGAAGAGAGACGGATTGTGTCGATCGAAGGGCTGTCCCTATTCTTTTCTCCCCCCCCCCTCTCTCTCTCTCGCTCTCTCTCTCTCTCGCTCTCTCTCTCTCTCTTTCTTTCTTTCTTTCGATCGTTTGCGTTTTCGGCGCACACGGGGTCCAGTTTTGCAATATTTTTAGTATATACGCGCGCGCAAACCTTTGTTTTTGCGCGCGGGAAAAAGTACATAGGAATATGCTCGTTTATAGGGTATACACGCACATAGATACACGGTAGCGAGATTTGAATGCCTGGGAAACGACATATAGTCGAAGAGAGAGAGAGAGAGAGAGAGAGAGAAATAATTAAGAGGTGGGACAGTCCCCGAGACCTCGTTTTTCGGCAACCTGGATATTTTGACGTGAGGTGTATACATTTAGACCGCGGGCATATACATTGTTTTTGCGCGTGACGTGCATGACTTTTATATATGTAAATACACACATGTATAAATCTGATGAAAATTGCCACTGTAAAATCTACTTGCCTGTCTGGAATTTTACGTACAGGATGAAGATACTCTCGTAACCGTGAGGCTGTTTGTTTTAAAAAGGCGATGATTCGTTCTATATGTAAAATGATAAAAGAAAAAAAAACAAAAAATTGAAACACAGCCTGCGGGAGTTAAAACCCTAAATCGATGTTTGCTTCCATCAGAATAATATAGCGATTCGATAGTTATGTAAAATTCGCTATTGATTTATTATGTAATTTTATTGATTTTATCATAATTATTAATCAGTAATTCATTTATGTCGATAGTCATATTTTTATTTTTCCTTTCTTTTATTCTTCCTTTTTTTTTTTTTTTTTTACAGGTACTGAACGATTAGAAATGTCTTGATTTAGTAAAAAATTTTCGAATTATAAAGTTATAATGGTTAATCTGATTTTAGTCTACATGATCATTAAGCATTCGTACTTACGCATCGACTGTTAGAATTATACATTTTATCTATTGATAATTGACTGGATGAAATATTTTTATAATTATCGTTATAAAATTCTATTCATGATGTTGGGCAATTAAGATCTTTGTATGAAGCCGTAATGACTGAAAATTATTCGTGATTTATATTGAAAGAAAAAAAAAAAAAAAAAAAAAACAATAAAATTAAAATAACGTAAATTTAAAATAATTAAGATACTTTATCTTACGACCCTCAGGCGGTACGAAGGCCATGTCTGATGAACTTTGCTTTTAAAACTTTTGCGAAAACTCGCAATGTTATTATACCAGGCTGTTCAATAAGTTTTGCGGTTCGATAAGAGAGGGTGTTGCTACTAGCCTAAATTTTTTTTGTTATGTTGGTACACTCTTCATATGAACGCATGTGAAGTTTCATTTCAATCTGTCAATTCATTCTTTGTTTACAAGCCATTTAGTATCGACGTGTCACAGTATTTTTTTACAATGGAAAAAATCAAGTATCATGCAGTGATTGAATTTTTATTTTTGGAAGATTTAAAAGCAAAGGAAATTTATGAACGAATGTTGAAAGTGTACAAGGACTCTTCGCCTTCAATTAGTATTCGTAGATAGAGAAGATGGTAGTGAGATAGTAGAAAGATGGGTTGCTGAATTTAAACGTGGTCGTACAAGCCTTGAAGACGATCCACGTCAAGGACGTCCAAAAACAGCAACAACACCAGAAATCGTAGAAAAAATACAGGATATCGTATTTGAAAATCGTCGAGTGACTGAAAGAGATTTAGTAGAAGCCCTAGGCATCTCATTGGGCAGTGTAAGCAGTATTTTGACTCAAGTATTGGGTTTCAGAAAGCTGTGTGCACAATGGGTGCCGCATTCGCTAACAATGGAACAAAAACACTTTCGAATGCGACTTTCTTAGCAACATTTAGAGCGTTTTCGAAAGGATAAAGTGGATTTTGTGCGTCGATTCATCACTATGGATGAGACTTGGGTCTATCACCATGATTCTGAATCAAAACAAGAGGCTAAAAAGTGGTGTGAACCTGGTTCTTCGGCTTCGAAACGAGTTCGTGTCCAGAAATCGGCCAAGAAGGTGTTAGAATCAGTTTTTTGGGATGCGAAAGGAATTTTGTTTGTGGATTACTTGCAAACTGGTAAAACAATAAATTCTGAATATTATTGTAACCTTTTAGATCAGCTGAAGGAAAAAATTCGTGAAAAAAGATCCGGTTTGCAGAAGAAAAAAATCCTTTTTCATCAGGACAATGCACCGTGTCACAAGAGCATTTTTACAATGGCTAAAATCCATGAATTAAAGTTTGAATTGTTGGAGCATCCACTGTATTTACCAGATTTGGCTCCTAGCGACTTCCATCTGTTTTCAGACCTAAAAAAATTCATGCGTGGAAAGCGTTTTTCATCAAATGATGAGGTCATAACAGATGTGGAAGCGTATTTCGCAGCCCTTCCAGATTCTCACTTTAGGGATGGAATTCATAAATTGGAATCTCGTTGGAACAAGTGTATTGATGTTCAGGGAGACTATACTGAATAATAAAGTGTATTTCAAACCATAAAATTGTGTTTTTTTTATCGAACCGCAAAACTTATTAAACAGTCTGGTAAATATGTACAGCGAAGACGTATGTTCATTTTTCTTTTAACGTTTGCTTACAAAGATGCCAAGTGTGTGCGTCGATGATAAACTTTTGTTGGTTAGACGAATGAAAATGTAGATGAATTTTAGTGCTCGTTTAGGTATTATCTGAGGTTACATTAACAAAAAAATATTCGCCAATTTCTTTAAATTTACGATTGAAATTGCCGTTGCGGCACTCTTTTTATGTACATTTTGCAGTTGTCTTAAGTACTTTAATTACCCATCAATGTGTAAAAATAAATTATGATGATTAAAATGTTTAGTTTGTTTCTGTGGTATTCTCATCAATAGTAATGTTTAAATAATTTACCTGAAAGAATAATTTCTTAGATTTTAATTACAAAAGTATTAAAGTTTAACGGTTTTATTTATTTTGTCTTCAATTTCAATTTTATACGATTGCTTTTCGTTTCTATAAAAATAACAGCAATGCCGTTCCCATTCATAATTATATTCACCTAAAATCAATATAAAAAATGTTTATTAAAAAAAAAAAAAAAAAAATGAAAGAAAAATATCGAATTCATAATTATCCCGACATTTAAGGTATTTCTATCATGAAAAAAAAAGAAAGAAGAATAAAAACGAAACATGCACCGAAATTTCTTCATTGAAAAAAAAGAGAGAAGAATCAACGTTCGGTAAGACGTACGTGGATTCTCCGTGCCCTAAAGAAAAAAAAAAGAGAAGGGACGAGGATAGGGAGAGGATGAACGTATCTCATCAAAATTCACCTACACACAGAGACAGACATATTCATTATTCAAACTGACAGAGGAACGTTATAACGCATTTGGTACACATTTATACACATATATGCGTGTATATGTACGTTTCGGAAAAATCGCATCGTGGAAAGGAGGTTGCTATGCGCCATTGCATAACGCGTACTCTCTGTGTACTTGTTCGTACGCGTACAAATGCTACGCGCAATTAAAAACGATAGCGCGTGCGGATTTAAACCGTAAAATATTTCGTCGATCGCATCGGTGAGTCCTCGTTTTGCATTAAAAAAAAAAAAAAAAACGAAAAAAAGAAACGACCGTTTGGAAACGATCGACGTTGCTTTTTCCAAAGTTTAATACACGATCTTCAATTAGATCTGCAACCGTTGATGCGTTAAGTTATGCATGTTTGCGCGAAATATAATAATTCCGTCTCTCTCTCTCTCTCTCTCTCTCTCTCTCTCTCTTGAAGTAAACTTGTGCAACGAAACGAGAGACGATCATCGAGTGCTTATGTATACCCATATTGACGAACTGCAAGTCGTAATTTTTCATCCTCAGTTCGTCGACTCGTATAGTTTCATGGGATTTAATTCGCTTATACACGACGGCTTAAATTTTATGTAAGGAGGATGTGAAAGCGAGAGAGCACTATAATTTTCCGAAGAATAGATTATTTTGTTTCACTTTATCGTTTTCTCTCTCTCTCTCTTGCCCAGTGGATCTTTAACATTTGCAATTTTCACGTCCATATGTGACATATGCTTTCGAAGCGTAGGTGGTCTATACTCGTTTAAGTTACTTTTGCGAGTAGAACGATATTTTTTTTTCCGTTCCTATTTGATTTGAATTTTTAAAGAGAGAAAATTACCAACTAGAGACTTTGATAATTTGATAATTTGTTTACGAGCCACACGTGCATGTATACAGTTTATTTTTCAATTGGAGTTAGAATTTTACGTGTTATTAAAGTTAGGCGAGTTCACGAGTTGTTACTTTTTTTTTTTTTTCTTGTAATGAGAAATAATTTTGAGTTAGTGGATGCATTTCAGACTTTAGTCGGACGAATTATAACTATATTTGATTATTTGTAAAATACGTACTTTCAGGTTATGTATTACCTGTATAATTATGAATTTATTATAGATTTAAGATAAAACAATTTTACGCTTTTTTGTTAAAAAAAAAAAAAAAAAAAAAACGAGCCTCGCGTTAATTTAATATTTTCATGTTACAAAGATTTTACAAAAATCATATTTCTAGAAAAAAAATCAAATATTTACCGATTATTGATTACAAGATAACTATATGACTAATTTGATTTTTGATAAGAAATTTAAAATGATATATATGCCGTTATCGATACAAATAATGTTATTGTGTGTGTGTGTTTTTTTTTTTTTTTTTTTTTTTTTTTTTTTTTTTTTTTTTTTTCTTGTATTCATATCAGATATAACTTCTTGTGTCAACATACTTGTACGGTTTACTAATGATTCCGCAAGTAAAGTAATCACAATTTTTAATAATAAGAAACGATAAGATGTTTACTTTAACTTAGCACTCGAGCGTATATACTTTTCATTAATTATTATATAATAAAACTAAAGAAAAAAAAAAGAGTTTATATATATATATATATATATATATATATATATTCAAATTATTACAGTTTTGAAAAGAAAATAATTTATTTTTATATCCTGAATTTGAAGTGATGCGTTTTTAAAAATCGATATAAATTATGTTTAATCAGCATTACTAGGACATTATATTTCATAGTTAAATAATTTATAGCTCGCCGTTGACTATCTCCAATTACGATGCATTCTTATGATTGGACATACATTGTAATTTAATCCTCATCGTTTAATCATAGACTTATAATTATTGTATTAATCAGCTTTCAATGAGATTTAATTAACAATAACGTAATAAACAATCAATAAGATTTTAAAATGTCAATTCGAATTCGATTTTAAAATTAATATCGGTTGCATTGTATTTACGCCTTTAAACGGATATTGAGTTTTATAGAATATTTATGAACTTTGTTTTTTTTTTCACTTTTCTTTTCTCGTTCGACGCGTATAAAAGTTACTATGTAAAAAGAAAATTCTCATTCAAAATATGCATTGTTTTGAAAATCTAATATATATATATATATATTACATATTTACTCAAGATATATATTTTTATGCATAATATATAAACGATAATAAAAAAATAAATAAAAAAGAGGAGAAGATAAAAAATTATATAACACGTTTTAAAACAAAATGAAATATAAGGATAAAGTAACGCGAAATTAAGTTATAAAGTGAAAACGATTTTCTGCAATAAACTTTGAATAGCGCCATGATTTTGCATGTGCAATAGAACATGTCGATCGAGGTTTTAAAATAAATATCAAATTATACCGATATGAAACACGAGCATCGATGAAATACGAGCATCTCGTACACACATACAAACACGCCTTCGTTGCTCTAACGTTAAACGGTTTATGAAATAATTCCAATAGTTTTGTGCGTATATCATACTCTTTTCGTTCGAACGAAAGAAGAAGAGAAAAACAAAAAAAAAAAAATAAATAAATAAAGAAATAAACGCGTGGTACTTCGCACTTCGTGCTTCTTTCTTTCGCAAAGATTAATCCGCTCATAATAAAATATATAACATAATAATTATACGCGGACGCGACATTTTTATTATCCAGCGATGAAAAATTTTGTTTTGAAATAATTTAATTGCGATAATTTATTACGCGAATCAAAAAAGTTTCGAATGCCGGTTATTATATAAAGCACGCGAAATTTTACAAGTAAGACGATAAATTGTTTCATGGAATATAAAATAAACAATAAAAAAAAAAAAAAAAAAAAAATTGATATAAACGTTGCACGATTAATATTTTATTTAACGCGGTTGTAAATTTGGATCATCGTAATTTTTACAATTTTCTTTTTTCATTCGATTATTTATTACACGTGGCAAGTTACAAACGTCGAAAATTCATTAATTTTTTAAAACGTTTCGCTTAACGATCGTTAAGGCTAGGTTTCTTTTATAACGAGCGACGATACAGATTATTTTGCAACGTACGATATTTATTTAAGCGTTTTGTTATCAACGTAATCTTATCGACGTTACTTTTGTTCTTTTGGCTTTTAACGTCTAGAGTACGACGTACTCGTATGTGTTCAAATTTTTGACCTATCAATGCTTGAAAACGATCTGCCCCAAAAAAAAAAGAAAAAAAAAAAAAAAAGAAAAAAAAAATTAGTAAAAACATTTCTATAACATAAAGATTCAAAAGCCCAAACATTTTGCGCATCTATGAAATATTAGATTTCAGCGCGTGTACACACGTTTAGTACACTCGTATAATCCAGTCTCATAACGAACCTCATAAATTCTCCTATCGAATCTTCGGAAAATAAAAAAAAAACCAAAGAGAGAAAATAAAATATCCCAGAAAAAAGAAAAGCCCATCGACAAAATCTCAACGTAAGATTAAAATGCACAAAGCGTTTCTCTCTTCTATCGTCCCATCTCCGAAACAAACAAATTAAGCAGCCGATACATCAAATCCCGATTAACGGAGTATTAACCCTTTCAGTGCCGAGCGAAAACTGTTGCCAATGCGAAGATAACCGAACGAATTTGACGAATTTACTATAGTTTCGGAAAAAGCCCATTAAAACCAAACTAAAAATGATATTTAAAAAATTCAAAAAGCAGCATATTGGGAAAGAATGAGAGAGTGATGTGATGCCAATTGTATTGCAACACTTATTGAAAATCATATGAATAACAGCAACATAAACTATGATAAAAAACAGAAACAAGTTTCTCTTTTACAGATAGTATTTTCATTAATCGGCGCTTGATCAATTTTATGTAGATCGCGTGGTATGATGTTTATTAACTATTATAAACACAAAGATTGCGATTACGGTCCCAAGAAACTTTGTTGGGACCGTAATCCCGAGTCTCGTTTCTATTTTATCGCTTCAACATATACAGAGCCTCGGCACTAATCATAAGAGTATACCTAAGAGTACACATAAGATATAACAAAAAGTTGAATCTAATAAACATTTTTTTCAATTGTATTGCATCGAATTTGAAACATTTTAGCGTTTTATAAAATTATTTTGAGGTACATACGAGGTCTGGCTATTAAATAACGAGACTGCGCGCCTAGAGGGTGCCGTAGAGGGGTGGGGAAAAAAACGAGTAGTGCGTTGGGTATCTAGATATCTTGTCTATGCACGTACCAAAACACGTTCTCGTCACTATTATTGTATGTGTGCAGTAGCGGTTTGAAACGAACGTGTTTTTTTCTCGTGCCGAAAACCATGTGTGACGAAAAATAGGAGCAACGTATCAATCTCAAATTTCTCGTTAAATTGAAAAAAACTCCGACTGAGTGCTGTAAATTGTTGCAAGAGGCCTATGGGGACAATTCTGTATCTCGTGCGCGTGTTTTTGAGTGGTGTAAGCGCTTCAGTGAGGGCCGAGTGAGCACTGAAGATGACCAACGCCCAGGTCGTCCTGTCACTGTTTCAACTCCGGAAACAGTGACCAAAATCAACCAAATTGTGCGTGCAGATCGTCGAATGAGCATCCGGATGATTGCCGAGGCTGTAAACGCCGATAAAGAAACGGTTAGACAAATTTTACACGAGGAATTACACATGACAAAAGTCTGTGCGAAGTTGGTGCCAAAAAACCTGACTCCTGACCAAAAGCTCTTGCGTCAACAGGTCTGCTCAGATTTCCTTGAAAGGTTAAAAAAAGATTTCGGACTGATGAAAAACATTATTACTTGCGACGAAACGTGGATTTTTCAATACGATGTTGAAACAAAGCGGCAATCGATGCATTGGAAGACGCCTGAATCAAAAATCGCCCAGAATCAAAAAAGCAAGGATGTCCAAATCAAAATTCAAGGCAATGTTGATCGTTTTTTTCGACATTAACGGTATCGTGATGACTGAATGAGTTCCAGAGGGTCAGACTGTCAACCAGACTTACTATTTGTCAGTTTTGGCAACACTGCGAGAACGAGTTCGTAAGAAACGGCCCGAGTTGTGGAAGAACAACTCGTGGATTTTGCACCAGGACAACGCACCTGCCCATAACGCGCTATCTGTGAAGCAGTATTTGGCCGGTAAGCGCACTTCAGTGCTCGAACACGCGCTGTACTCGCCAGATTTGGCACCGTGCGACTTTTTTTTGTTTCCGAAGATAAAATCTGCTTTGAAAGGGACCCGATTTGAGTCGATGGAAGCGGTAAAGCAAAAAACGGCAGAGCTACTAAAGGCCTTCACCAAAGAAGACTTCCAGCACTGCTTCGATCAATGGAAAAAACGTATGGAAAGGTGTGTGGCGAGGGAAGGGGAGTATATTAAAGGGGAGCATTCGAATGTAGAATAATTTTTATAATAAAACTCTTTTTCGTAACCAGTCTCGTTATTTAATAGCCAGACCTCGTATGTCTCGTGATGCGTATAATAAGACGCCAATGCATGCGCGACGATATATCGTCGTTGGCACTAAAAGGGTTAAAATAAGAAGAAAGAAATATGAAATAATAAAAAAAAGAAAAAACAAGAATCGACTGGCAGCCACTTCACACCTCACGGCGTATATCCCATAAACACCGATCCATCCAACCGATTTAGATACATTTTGTACATACACGTATGTATAGAATAGTAGGAGAAGAAGCTTTTGCAACACGAGCGAGGCTATAGGTTTTTCGTGCGCACGCACACGTATTGTGGAAAAAACAATGAGCCGAACGAATAGAATCTTTGTATACGTATATATGTATATATATACAACGTCCGTATACATACAACAATACAATAACAGCGCGTCCGCTCGCCGCCGCGGCAGAGTTTTTTTATTCGATCGTTGTGAGATGAATGCGAGAGCGAAATAGAAAAAGAGAGAGAAAGAGAGAGAAAGGGAGAGAGGAATATGCTCACAGCTCTTAGAAAAAACTTTGGATCGGTCGATGTGCGCGCGAGCGACCGGTTTAAAAATTATTTTATTACCGCGCAATTACCTCGACGAGCAACCTTTTCTTGCGACTTATACGTAATGTTAATGTATTACACGCGCGCGCCCGCGTGTATATATAAATAAAATATGTAAAGGATTTATAAACAGAGAAATATCGGTAAATCTATACGTCGATATGTTCTGCCGCTCGTACAAGGTGTCGAAATTCTAACCAGCCGCGGAATAAGCTGAAATTCTGTACGATTTTTTTTTTTTGTTTTTTTTTTTTTTTTTTTTGCTGGAAAGGGGTGCGATTAATTCGCCTTTGCCTCGCCTCATCTATCTTAAATTCAAGATTTTGAAGGAAGACGTATATCGCATCGATATCGTATACGTAGGATGCGTTAAAGATTTTGACCGATGATAAAGAAGTATCGATCGATTATTTTACAAGGATGGCCTTTTTTTGAGGCACAAAAAAAAAACACAGCAACGGCAGGACGAGCATAAAGGGATGCGAGTTATTGCGAGCTCGCGCTTAATTCAATTACCTTTTTAATACGATCGTTTATTTACGGCGCAATAAAAACGATTATAAAAAAATTTTTTTTTTCTGCATACAAAACTAACGAATCCGCGCATTGTGCACGGGATATTCATATTGTTTCGAAGAAATATAAAAATACACGACAAAGCATACAAACGATCGAATAAATTTTTTTATTTTCTCCCAATAATGCGTGCTACAATAGTGCCGCGAATATTTGAGACAACAATTGCATATTTAGAAATAAATTTTCTTTGCCATTTTCTTCGTATTCATCGTATTCGTAACCATACATGCAATTTACATTTAAATTTACGCAATAATATGTTTCTATCCTGGCTTTTAGTTATTATAGACTAGAATCTTTTACAATATATGCGTCGCAGGTTTAACGCGTCTGGCTATGTTTGGTAATAATCTGCTTAAACGCAAGTAGATGCAATTTTCATTGTGATTATAGATTTATCAGACCATAAGATACTTACGAATCTGTATTAAACAAGACAACAATTTTATATAGACAAAATCGTAAGTTAATTTTTTATTTCGTTGAGAAAATAATAAATCGTTCCATTGAACACCTGTATTTAAGATTCGAAATTACTTAAATTTTTCTTTCGAAGAATACGATGACGTTATAAAATCCAAAATTAATATTATACAAAAATTCGTTGAAGCTCTAGTCTAGGCTTGATAAATAAAATAAAAAAAAAAAATTCAGTTAAGGCGCGGTGATTCATATGATTAGTGCTGAACCATAAGTGTGTATATAAATCTTGAAAAAGCCAGAGAAAAAAGTAAAGAAAAAATCTTAATTGTCATTGTTAAACTTAACGAATCTTTTTTCCCCATTTCTCAGACGATTTTACTCGCGTAACCACACACATATACACAAGTAAAATGTAGCATCAAGGTGGCAGAGAAAGAGCAAGAGAGAGAGAGAGAGAGAGAGAGAGAGAGAGAGTATGTGTATAAGAGAAGAGTTAGATCGACGTACGCATCATCTTTCTCAGAGTAAGAGATTTCATTTTTATCTTAATGCTCGTTCATTCCTCGACGACGACGGGTTCGACGAACAAATAAGGTCTTTTCCCAAAGTAATGTAACACATTGTGTTTATACATATACGTACTATATGTTAAAGATGCAACGCGTGACTATCGCGTTTTTGTGCGCGTGAAAATAACCAACGTAGAAGACGACGTTGACGTCGAATACGAGGACGGCTGCAACTAGTAGACTCTTCTTAAAGTTACACTAATATATGTTTATTATTATACATGTAACGTCATGCCGTATACTTCACGGTATATTTTTCCTTTTGTTTTTTTTTTTTCGTCCGCCGCCTTTCTCGTCTGTCTAGATTGAAAAGGTTAGAATGGAGAAAGAAAAAAATCGTCGTTTTATTACGACGATTTTATTACGGCGGCGCAAGTAAGATCTAAATGACGCTGTATGCATCTTTATTCTAAACGGATGAATGTTAAATCGCAATGAGTATACGAGTCGACGATTTTTCGCAAAGATCGTTCGGCTTTATACGACGAGAAGGTAGGTGAATTGTTTCGCTTTAAAGGGGAAAAATTTCTCGTTTATCACGCTCGATGTTAAAGAAGAGCAACCAGTAAGGAGAGTAAGTTTAAACAATTACTTTTATCGTTATTTACGTAATAAAATCGCTTTTTTTTTCAAACGTCGCCGATACCGATATTTAAGATGATTTATTTTATTCGTTTATAAACTCGCTCGCGTTCGACAACGTGACAATCGTTTTCTTATCAAGAAGTTATCGAGCGAGAAAAATTAAGACGCGTTGTTGTTTTGTAACTTTGCAAAGTCGTAAGTCGTGTAATACATAGAAACGTTAGTGCAAGAAGACCGTTGAATTTTGTACGATGACAGAGCAACAAAAAAAAAAAAAAAAAACGTGTATATATAAATATATATATATACACGGCGATAAAATTGCGCGCGGCACGCTCGAATGAAGCGGCAATTTGTCGGTCGTAACAATGTATAAAGCTAAGAAGGAGCAGCGAAGAGAGATTGATTGATTGATTGATTGATTGAAAAATTTTATTTAGGCTACGGGGTATAACCCCATATAGCCCCGAAAAATAAAAATTACAATGTAATTATAATGAGAGAGAGAGAGAGAGAGAGAGAGAGAGAGAGAGAGAAAACGAAAGAAAGATGCTCCAATAAAAATAAAGTTGATAATGAAAGTAATTGTCGGCAACATTATTTTGAGATAACACCCTTTTTTTTATTGTTTCGATTTGCTTATTAAGAAAAAGAGCTCGATCGATTGATTTACTTTTAAAAAGGAATTATTTTTTTAATTTACATTAAAAATGGATATTTCATTTATCTTACTGTCATCGTATTTTTCGAAATCGCACGTTATTTTTCTTTTATGTTTTTTTTTTCTTGACTGTTATCTTGATACTTTATATCTGTAAACCGAAAGACGTTTATCATGAAATTTATCAATATTTATTTAATGTAATAATTTATTTTACGTTTATTACATCAGCATTTAAAAAAATTAATATTCATAAAAATATATAAAAAGTTTGTTTACATTACGTATTTGTATTCCGTTAGACTATACATTTAATCGAGTTTTATTTCCATTTGAATATTAACACTTCTTCATTAGGTTAAATGTTAAACATACTAATATACGTGTACTTATCATATTTTTTAATAATTATATTTATAATTAAAATATTTTAAATTTAATAAATTACGTAAAAGTAGATGAGATACAATCGGGAGTAATGAGATGTGTGCACCTTACCAACTCGGCATGGATCTACTTACGCGTTTGTAAGTGTATACCGATCTCGTTAAAATGTATAAATAAACTTTAATTAAGTATTTTTTGAAATTTCATTACGTAAGCAATTTTTTCATTTTTGTCGTATTTACATAATTTCACATACACGATATCGTGAACAAAAAAATTTTTTGCATTTGCGACTGAAGCTTCTAGGATGATGAAATTTATGTTTATTTTTTGCGTTAAAAATTATTAAAATTTTTATAAGAATTTTTTTATTTTTTAAACAGTCCTCTAAAATTTTACAAATTGTTATAATAAATATGTAGAAGAAACTAAAAGAATTTACGTAGATAATATTTTATGCAACGTTTATTCGATCGTTTTTAAAATCCGCTAATAAAGGTCAGTATCCTCCGAAATTACAAAGAGCACTTCAACTATCAACGTAACAATGTGTCATTCTGAAAACTCACTATTAAATCATCGAAATAATAAATCATTGATAGATAAAAAAAAAAAGTGACATCATCTCTGGTAACGTACAAACACGCACATACACACACATATACATACACAGTGTGTCCCATGGAAAACGGAACTTTTTCAAAACATCGATTTATATTGGCGCCACCTATTGGTGGATGTTAGCAATGGAAAGGTCCATTCTTAACTGACATCCTGTCAAAATTGTATGACATTTGGTTCAATGGAAACCAAAATATCGCGCTTAAAGTGACAGTGTGTTTGTGGCATCGGTCGAAAAATGAACTTCGAACAAAGAGCAAATATTAAGTTCTGTTTTAAACTCGGTAAATCCTTTACTGAGACGCATAATTTGCTGAAACAAGTTTATGGCGATAATTGTCTATCCCGTACCAGAGTGTATGAGTGGTATAAGCGGTTCCAGGAAGGTCGTGAAGACATTCAGGACGACGAACATCCAGGTCCTTCGAATACCGTGGTTACTCAAAGTAACATTAAAAAAGTGTGTGAATTTATAAAAAATGAGCCAAAATCTTCATTGCGATACATGAAAATGGAATTGAATATGTCCAAAAATTCAATTCATCGCATTTTGACCGATCATTTAAATCTACGGAAGGTGTGTGCACGCTTTGTTCCACACAAATTGACCGACTACGAAAAATTGCTCCGAATTCAACATTGTAAGGATTTGATTAAAGAGTCAAAAAAGGACCCAAACTTAAAATATTCAATTGTGACTGGTGACGAGACATGGTGTTTTCAATATGATCCCGAAACCAAGCGTCAAAGTGCTGAATGGAAGCACCCAACCGAGCCCAATCCGAAAAAAAGTCGTCTTGAAAAGTCAAAAGTGAAGACAATGTTGATTTGTTTCTACGATTCGGACGGAGGGTATTATTCATCGTGAATTCGTTCCACCTGGTCCAACGATTACTGCTGTGTTTTATCTTGGTGTTATGAAGCGTTTGCTCAGCCGTATTCGTCGTGTGCGGCCACAATACCGTGAAAAAGGGAGCTGGCGTTTGTTGCATGATAATGCCCCGTCTCATCGATCGAACTTGATCACGGATTTTTTGATCAAAAATTCCATTTTAACCATCAACCATTCACCGTACTCGCCGGATTTGGCTCCGTGCGACTTCTACTTGTTCTCCAAATTGCACTTGCCTATGAAAGGAAAACGTTATGCCGACGTAGAGGCCATCCAAAGAGCGACGACCGACATACTAAAGTCGATGGATAAAAATGATCTCAAAAACTCATTCGATATGTTAATTGATCGTGCAAAACGTTGTATTGATGCGGAAGGAGACTATTTTGAATAAAATAAATGAGATTTGCCGGAATATTGAGTTTTTGTCTTTATTTTGAAAAAGTTCCGTTTTCCATGGGACACACTGTGTATATATCTCAGCATTTCTCTTAGAAAAATGCTTTCTTATAATCGCTACGGGCATAAAGACAAATACACATATATGTGTATATCTCAAACAATGCTTTTTCGCTTTTTGCATCCTCGACGTGCCAAGCGGGTGGTATGTGTACGCGTGCCCCGCTTACAAAATTTACACCACGAAGGAACGAAAGACGACTCATCATAATCCGAAACGTTGAACTTTCTTTCCCCCCCCCCCCCTCTCTCTTTCTCGGGAGAGTGACTTCGAGAAGACGAAATCGTGCCTCGCGAAATCGATTCATCCATCCATTCTATATATATATATATATATATATATATATATATATATATATATATATATATATATATATATATATATATATATATAGGCAAGGCACGGGTGCGGCATTTGTTTTCTCTCTTTCTCTTTTTTGGCTTCAATCGTGAGCCAGCGCCGATATAATAGAACTTTCTAGAGAACCTGTACATCATAGCTCGGAGAGACCCTTTGATGGGCTTCTTTTTAGTTCAGGTGTAATGCAAACGCTCATAACCGACATCTACGCCTCTCGTAATTTCATTTTTCGTCTTTCTCTTTATCTCTCGGGAGTAAGTATAGACTAGATCGAAGGTGTTTCTAGGTGAAGGAAGACGATATGCCCACGGGATGCCGATTCTTGTAACTGACCTCGATTGCGAGATTGTGTAATAAAGAACGATTGTTGAAAGAGAAAGAAAATCGTCCGAGTTCGATTAGAATGATACAATGTTATAATTTCTATGTTGCTTTTGGAGTGAGAGGTTCGTTATGTATATATATATATATTTTTTGTTTTTTTTTTAAGAATTTTTACCTTATTTTAAAATAAAGAGATTTGTTTTAGAGTGAAAATTTAAGTGAAAAAGAAATATTTCATTTTTTTTTAAACGTATTTTATTTTTTTAAATTCTTTTAAAATTTGATGAAAGTATAATTTAATTATTCTTTTATTTTATTTTTTGTTAAACTTGATTAGAACGTATGCAAAAAATTATACGCTAATAAATTAACCAATTAAACTTTGAACCGCCCCAACTTAAGCTACGAAATCAAACCAATCTTTATCGATTTCCTTAACTAATTAATTTTCTCACTCTTTATTAAAGTTACATAATCAATTATAAGTTCGTTTTACACGTTATTATGATTTTTAAAAAGCAATCTAATTTTTCAATGGTAATTAGTTTTAACCACCTTTAAATATCAATGACATAATTATTATTACTTAATCCGTTAACAAATAAAACTAATACCGCGGGAAATTTTACGCGCACGAGCTCGTGGGAATGCGTTTTTGATGAATGACACCTCCATTGTTATTGAAGATATGCTGGTGCTTTGAATAAATCAGTTTTTTTAAGCGGGTGTATCTTAAGGGGAGGTTCTCATCTAGCGACCCAAAAATTACGTGATTTTCGCGATTTTTTTTCTCATGGAAGGAAATGAATAAAGTAGTCAAGTTTTTTGGTACTTATTAAGTATGTTATTAACTACTTCTACAAATTTTTTTGAACAAAAATACCAAATAGTTTATTAGTTATATGCATTGAAAAATAGTTATAAAAAAAAAGACACCTCCACAGGCGGCAAAGTAACTCATCCAATTTTTGTCTGAAATCAAAAAATCAAAATTTGTTATAAATTAGAAGACATTTGCTGGATCTTGAACTAAAATCACGAAGAAAAGTTAAAAATTAACAAAATGGCGGACTTGCAAAAAAAAAAATATTTTTTTGCACTTCTTTTTGCTCTAAAAAGTGCAATAACAATAAAAATAATCATTGTAAAATTATGATTTTAGGTCAAGATCCAGAAAATTTAATTATCTTTAAAATAAAAAGAAATTCATCTCGATATCTATAATAGTTTTTGAAATATCTTGCCGCCCGTCTCAAAAAACATGGTTTCGAGAAAAACGCGTTTAAAGTTTTAGTACGCGATTTAGTACGTAAAAAGACGACTTCGGTTTTTTGACTATAACTTTAAAAATAAATTGAATTCGGCAAAACGGGTTTCACGAGCGTATTCTACGAGACATTTGCCAACTTTTTAAGCAAAAAAAAAAAAAATCGATTTTTGGGTCGTGCTTGATGAGAACCTCCCCTTAAATGTCCGAGATAACTCGTGTTATTTGTGTACAATTGTCAATTGACAACGGCATTTAAAGTGTTTTTAACAAAAAATAAAATTTTTTTGTTTTTTTTTTATTAATGCGCGAGAGAAATATTTTGCTTTTATGATTTGTTAATTGAATTATTTATTACTTTCGAACGTGTAAGACACGCATTTTTCATAATAATATTTGCCGTAAATTTAATCAACGAGTGGGTAGCATCGCTGTAGAAAAACAACAAAAAAAAGGAATAAACGAAGATGAGTTGATTATTAAAGTACAATTATAGTAAGGTTATATACCGCGGTGTTAACTTTCTAGATAACAACAAAGTGCGTGCTCGCGATAAAAATCGAAGCACCTAAAAACTAATTTTAAATTAAACGCGCGCACATTGTTTCGTAAATAACACTCGATTTATAAAAGAAACGGAAAATATTGCAGCGGCGATGCACACAATCACAACGTCAATTAAACGCCGATTGATTAAATTTCAACGGCGTAAAAAAATGTAATTTTTACAAATTTTATATTCTATTTACATACCGTACTTTTCTTATTATGAATCGATATTTTTCAAATTTGCACTTTTGTTTTGCAACTACTGAAATTATAATTAATAAAAACAATTTCAAATAATACACGCAATTAACTTAACAACATGAATAATCAAAAGGCTGTCCTTTCATTTCGACAAAAGTTGTCAAAAAATTAAGACCAGTTATAAAAAAAAAAAAAAAACTAGCGCATCATTATTCTTGCAAAGAAACCAAAAAGTCAATTTCCAAACTCGCAAAGCGCCTTCGCAATAAGCGAAAAAATCGCGCTATATTTATTGCCTTCTTTCTCTCCTTTCTTTTGGAATACGAGACTTCCCACAACAATCCATCACTGCCAGGGCGCATTCTGCAATATGGTGGTATAACCACGTGCTTGCACACCAATAAACATTAGACAACAAACGAAGCAGTAGATATATATATGTAGTAGTGGAAAGAGCAGATGCCGCAGCTCGTCGTGCTCGTCATTACCTCGGGCTCTCAGGACAAAGAAAAGAACGAGGTAATTGAATGTGAGAGCGCGCGAGTCGACTTACTTACCCCTCCCGGCTGTATATACATATACGTATAGACAAATCTCATATTCTTCTTTAATGCACTCTCCTCGCTTTTGACGCGTCCGTGGATAAACACAATGAAGTGGATGGCGAAGGAAACGCAAGCTCTTTCCCGGCATCTTACGCGGTTACCGCTTTGTTCTTTGTGCGCGCCCTGGCGTACGAATTTCTGCAAAATAAAAATTAAAAAAAAAGAAAAAAAAGAAAAATGCTGAAGATTTGATGTGATGTACCGACCTTTTTCACTGTATGTATACCATCGTTGTGTACTATCGTTGTGTCGGCGTATACACTGTCGATACGTGTACGCGTACCTATTGTGTAAGCGTGACATTGACACTTGGCTATAAATCGCGGTCAACTGTAATAGTCGCTTTACACGTGTATAATCGCGCGCACGACTCGATTTAAAATCATTAATTTAATATCTAATAAAGAAAAGAACAAGATTAACTCATTTGTTTATTCGAGTTTTCTCTCGCATTGATTCTTTTTTTTTTTTAATCATTTAATCGTTCTCGATTTTTTTTTTTTTTTTTTTTTGAGGTAACTGTTAGAAATTCATGCACTGGAAGTGAGACACAAAGAAAATTACATCACTTTAAAAATGAAATGGTGCGTCATACCATTTTTGATTTTGAAATTATAACGACGAAAATATTAAAAGCTTATGTGAGAGGCATTATTGTGGTAGGTTGGATATTCGAATTGGACAAAATAATCGATATTATTTTTATTTGTTTTTATCTTCTTTTCGCAGCTTTTTTTCTTATTTTTTCTTGATGAATAAAAAGCAATTTTGAATTCCATAAGTCACGAAGCAATTTTAAAATCTATTTGATTGTGCAACATTTAAGAGCATTCGAAAATACGAATATTAAAGAAAAAAAAAGTAGCTTATATGTATAAAGCTATAAACGATAAGCGATTAAATATTAATATTACGTTCATCATAAAATCTTTACTATCTTTCGAACTACATAAAAAACGTTAATAGTCTCGAATTTAAAATTAAACATACCGAGAATCCTCGAGCGATTTATGAAATTAAAAACTCTTCCGCATACATTGCACGCCATTAGCTCCAACGCTTCACATCTCGCTATAAAATCTTCCAAGAGATATAAAAAAAAAAGTAAAAAATAAATAAAAAAAAAATAAAAAAAAAAACAAACAAAAAAATAAATAAAAAATGAAAAAGTTATCAAAACGTTTCGGAAGCTCAAAACTACGTTTACGCTTTTTATAACCTAATAACTTGCATAACGAGGCAGTGGGTGGTGTTCGCATTTACTCGATCGCTTGGATAACGCTGTAACAATGCGAAGCATATTGCCCCCCCCCCCCGCTCGAGGGCATCTAAATCATCCGGCGAATCCGATTGTTTTTTCTTTCATATTTTTTCTATTTTCCCTCGACCTTTCAAATATTTATACCGCTGTAAATTGGCCGCTCGAAAAACAAGAGATCAGCTAGCCGTTACATAAAAGCTACACGCTTCGCAGACCAAATCAGCGTCGTAAAGATGTATGTATATATTTATATACATTTACATACACATACATACAGATAGTGTGAGCCTTCCTTAGAAAAACCACAATAACCGAGGTTTGTATAGGAGTTGGACGTGATCTGTTTTCATTCTTGTACTTATACATCGGTACATAATCGCAACGTGTATGCGCGCGAGCATCGATGTCGACGAAAAAGGACTTGCATTCAGTTGCTGCGTTTATGCATACTTCAATTATAACTACTACTTTGGCTTCTTTGTTTCAGATCAATGCGAGCGAGATAAAAAATAAGAACTCGTCGAGCGCATTATGTCATTGAATCTCACCTCATCTCTTTGATCATTTGTGTTGAAATCAGCATTATACATGTAAACGTGCAGTTTATATATATGTACGACGATTATTATTACTTTATAAATGCGTAAACATCGTTACAGCTGGAATATCTAACCGAAAAGTATACATATACTGGAATACCTAACTGAAAAATATACATGCGCGTGCGAGTGATTTTAATTAGTTTAATTAGTCGCGAATTATGTATACCTATAGTGATTGCATAAATGGGCTTGTAAAGTTAATCGACTTTGCTGCAGACGCAGTGGTTCTTTAATCGCTACTGTGAACTAATGGGATCGTTCGGGTTATATATGGTTACACTTTGATAGTTTTTTACAGGACCGATCAAAAAGTAATCAAGTTATTGATAGGCTTTTAGCTTATTTTTACATAATTTATATAACATACGAGGATGCTGTAATTTTAGGTATGAGTAATTAGCATGTGCAAGAGGTGAGTTATGAAAGTTTTCGGTGATCTTCGGTCAGGTTGTAAGAGTTCAGCAGGTATATTACTTTACCGGGACAATTAGTCTTTTAATTATTAATATTATTATTATTATTATTATTATTATTATTATTATTATTATTATTATTATTATTATTATTATTATTATTATTATGAAGAAATTGGCGTGCGAATTTCAAGGGGAATATACTCGATGTAAAGTAAATTGATAAAAATTCTCGATGAAGTGTATATCGATTGATTTCGATGATAAAGTATATAATTACATGAATTAAGTGCATTTTTAGATCTATTTTTATAAGTTATAATGTAGATAAGCTCATAATTTCGTAGTTTTTTAAACTTGGGTATATAAGCAAAGTACTTTTCGTGGTTTGTAATAAAACTATTAAAACATAGAATTAATAAATGAATTTAATTGCATGAATTATTAAATTATTATTTTAAAGTGTTTTATTAATACGGTAAAAATAAGAATAAAAATTTTTCTTCTACGAAATATTCAAATTATTTTATCGATCATCTACTACATTAACAAAGAAAGTACAAGTTTAAAATTCTACATATTGTATTATTATATTAATAAAAAAAAAAAAAAAAAAAAAAAAAAAAAAAAAAAAAAAAAAAAAAAAAAAAAAAAAACAATGATTTCTACCAAAAAGATCTGTACCTCGTTATTTACACTATGTTCCTTAGATACAATCAGAATTAGTATTTTTTCTTCTTAAAACGTTCGATTAAAAAAAAATAAATAAATAAGAAGCATTCAAGTCCACGCGCTACATCAAAAGGAAACGAAGGCTTCTTTTCTAACGCAACTCAATTCCAAAGGTGCATCAACGCAGCTCAATTGAAGGTAAAAATCTCGCAGCATCTTTATAACAGACAAGACGAGCCGCTAAATCATATACGCGAGCGCGCATACGCGATCATCGTTATAGGTGTACGTCACGTCGAGCGCCGCATTCCTACAAAATTGGAACGCATAGACGCATAGACAGTCGGCATATTGCACACTTTTACGCGCCGGGATTTAGCCACGACCCCCCGTCCGTTGGTTTCTGTTAGAGGGAGCACACCTGCAGCGTACGTTATTGAAACCGCCGCCGACGCTGGAGCATTTCAAGCACAATTATTTTTGCGCGCACGCGAGCACATCTTTCTCTTTCGTTCGATTCGAATTTGGAGTTTAACGGATTTGCTATATAGCGCAAAAGCCGATGTTTAGCGGGGAGATTGAGAAAACGGCGCGTGCTCGTTTCGACACTTCTTCTACCTTATTTATTTATTTATTTATTTTTTTTTATGTCGAAGCTTCTTTGAAAACGTAAAGTTTTTTACCTTGTAAATTTGTGGTAAAGAATGTCGAATTAAAGGAATATAATTTTTAAATTTTATGTATATTTTGCGCTTTTTTAACTATATGTATATTTTAAAAAATATTTGAAGTTAATAAAATAAATCGAATAATTCCTATTACATGAAAAAATAATGAAACGATTATAAAAAACATAATAACGAAAAAGTATCACGGCACGATATCATAAACTGTTGTTTGTTTGAAATAAAAAAGAAAAAAAATATTTAAGCTTGAAAAACGTTTTACGAAGAAAATTGATTAACTGCAGATGTTATATTTACTCCATAAAAATAGTCGGCCCGAACAATTCTCTGCTAGATTCCAAGACTATTTTTGCAATATACGTTTGAACATTATTGATGTACCGAGGAGAAATGTGAAGCAACGAAGAACGATTTTTAACAGAAATGTGTATTCGTAAATATTGCTGATTTTTCAACAAACAAATTCAAAGTGCATACTTATGTTATATCTGCGAAAAGTTTATCAGAACATTTTTTAATATATAGTAATATTAACTTTAAAATGTTGACTTATTTTTTTTTATGAAAAATAAAATTTATAAATGTGATAAAATACGAACTGTAAAATAAATTTATATATTTAAATTTTTTTTTGAAACCGTATGAAACATTATTCTTTTTTATGTAATAGAAAATTTAACTTATATTTCATAATATTATACATATTTAAAAAGGTTTAAATCAATTTTATTGTATCTCTAATCACATTTTAATAATTCAATCTTCAAACATAACCTCTTCGACGAAATCTTAACGCGAATTTTTGTAAACAATCCGCTTCTAGAAATTCCCACGCTCGATTCGTTGAGTATTTCGCACTTCATTCGACAATTTTTCTCATCGCAAGAAAACCATCTCGATCTTTAATTAATACCTTGGAGACTTGCCCACACCTTCGCCTACATTGAAGCTCGAGGAAAAGCTTGACAAAGCTCTGCGAGTTGACGTAACCGCGCAGACGTGTGCAGCATAGGCTTTCTTCTACAACGTAAAGTAGCTAACCAAGCGATTGGGATTTATTAGCGAGTCGAGTTACTGCTACCTCACGACTCGCCGGGCACATCTTTCTTCTAGTTGCGAAAGTATTGCGAACTGGGCGGGACACACAAATAGAGTCGCGCTATACCGAAAAGGGGAGCGAAAAACATCGAGTTCAGAATTTGCGCGAAAATCGCTCCTGCTTATTGCTTCCTGATGTTGATGTATGCGCGCAGTATGTTTTGCTGAGAGTGACATTGTAAACTTAATTTGAGGATGGATTTTTGTCTCAATAACGGTAGTGAATAACAAAATGTTCACTTTTTTTTAGAAGAAGAAGGAGGTGTATAATCATAATGGCCTTCCATTGCATGAAAAAGTAACATTTTGATATTGAAGTTTTATTAATATTAAAGGAGAATTATTTGATATATGAAGTATAAACTTCGTATTAAATGATGTGCAAAAATATAGATAAAATCGTATTAAAATGATTAGACAAGACATGTATATAGTTTAGAAAAACAAAAACGTAGAATAGACTCTGTACGATAATATTTTAATCTGATCTGATTTATACTATAAATATATAGATTATATAATATAATTAAAGAAGTTAAATCAGCATTAGGTTATTTTTAGATTAAAAATGTATTTCAATTTTATTTAATCGTACTTTTAAAGCCACTAAAAGAAATATTAGTCAATTTGAGTAAATATTTTTACAGAACTGGCGGAAAAAATATTGTTTCCATTTTTATCATTTACTGATCAATAAAGATATTGAGAATAGCAAAAACTATTTGTTATTTTAAATTCATTTTTATTTTGTTAAAAATTGTAATTATTGTTGGTTAATTATTAAAATTAAAAACATAATTAAAAATAATATTTTTTATTTAAAATTTATTTTTACTTTTTAATTTCATAATAAAGCCTTAATTACTATTATTTATTCAAATAAATAAATATATAAATTAATTTTCTTATATGAATAATAATGTAAATTTTTTTATAAAAATAAATACAAATACAACATCAATTATAATTTATATGTAATTTTAAACTTGATACTTAATTCATTGTTACTAATAACAATGATAAATATAAATCGATGGATCGATACATAACGTCGATTCAATTCAACTACTGTACAAAACGAATTTAAGCATAATTTTCACTTCGATGCAGGTGAGAACACAGTCGTTTAGAACGGAGCCTTACAAAAAAGAGCCATGAACGAATTAAGCAATAAACGTTATTTTAAATTCGTTCGAATTTTCGAGCATTTATACACACTTACATACTTTTAGAAACACTCGCAAACGAATCTGTAATCCGTCAACGCGAACTCTTCGGCATTTATCGACTATGTAATATCGTTTATCCATCGATTACTTTAACTCTTCTACTTTTTAAAAAACGTTTTTCGAAATATTTTCTCGTCGATCACGAGGTAAATTTGAAGAAGATATCGGATTTCGACTCGCGATTACTCGCTTTCGATCGACAAGAAATATAATTGAGAGCAGTTTAACGGCACTCAATTTAATCTCGTAAATCCGCGAGAGGATGCGAGTCATTTACTAAAAAATGTAGCTGTATTTTATAATGTGTATATATATATATAAACGTCTGACCCGCAAGCGCAACGATTCGAACGACTTTCGAAAGAGTTTCTTGTAGAGAGAAAGATGAGTTTTCTCACTCCTTGCGAGATAATAATAATAATGGATGTCGCGACAAGATTTGCAACTATTTTTTTACTGTATTCTTTCCATTAATCGTCTCGGTTTTATAAATGATACAATGATGCGATGATCTTCCTCGTGTTCTCAACTTTAACTTTGACTTTACTTAAAGGTCTTCGCTATGGTAATTACGCGTTGTACAATTTATATTGAGACAGAAGCAAATAAAGTGGTTATATAGATGATACTAATTCCTTATTTTAAAATAAACAAACAAATGTTGTATTTTTAAATTTTTATTTTTCTTCGAATAGTTTAATCGTTTTTTTCGAATTATCGTCACTTTCAAAAAGGAACGTATATTATGACAATGCGCTATTTATTAAATGAAATTATAAATTAAATAAATTGTGAAATGTTATAAATTAAATTCAATAAATACTACAAGATTTACAACATATTGCAAATGTTGTTATAAATTCATTAGCAAAAAAATTTTCTTTTAAACGATTATTTATTACAAATATTAAAAGTTGATATTAATTGTAGTGAGAATAAAAAACTCTTAATTGTTCATCGGTACATCTGAACCGATAAGTTATGTGAAAATTTTATTTATATATAGACATACGTATAATAGTACACAATGATATACGATCATACGCGAATAAGATATATCTAATCAGATAAGATTGTCTCTATTAATGAATCTGTCTATAGTGGTCTATCTTTCTATTTAATACAAAAACAAAATATATTTTATGTAAGATGCAGGAAAAGCAAGAACACAAAAGGTGTTATTTTCTTAAATTAAACTTACACAATTAACCCGTTGTGGTCACTCGGGGTCCAGATGACCCCAGACAAAATTAGTAAATAAATGTTCTATAAAAAAATGTTTTTCAGTGTTATATTTTATGATAATGCTTACCCTATTCACATTTCTAAATTACGTCAAAACGGCCCACTTCACTTTTCAAAATAAATATACTTTTTCCGGCCGATCATTATAAGTTGTATTTTTCTTAAAAGTATATATTATCAAGAGTACAACCCCGAAACGTGTCCGCTGTATCTCAAAAATTGAATGTTTTATGACCTTTTTAGTAAAAAAACCCAAAATTTCAAAAAAAATTTTCATTCAACAATTTCATTATTAAAAAAATTATAAAGAGGTAAATAAACTATTTTCTCTCAAAGAGGTAGTTATAAACTATGTCCAAACCAATTTTCAAGTCAATCCAATAAATGGGAGGGAAATGGCGGAGGTTTTTCCGCGTGGGGTCACGCTGACCCCATATGACCACTACGCTATTATTCGGAGGTGTGACCACAACGGGTTAAAGAAAAATATTATAACTTTTGGCAAAGTTTAAAACTTTTAAAAAATTATTATTATTATGAAAACGCTGATACAATTTATTTGAAAATTATTAAATAAATAAAAAATCATATTGTTTTTACGTAATCTTACTCTTTAACTTCATTGTAAAAGTCGGATTCTTCAAATAAAAGCATGCAGTCTCTTACCATATGGCTGCTCTATTATAAAAATTAGATTTCCATACATCAAGCCTGGAATTCTCGACGTCTTCTTTATGTGTTCTTTTCTACATACTAGATGAGTGAATTCTCAAACGTGAAAGCTTTAATTATTTTAAACGTCCACCGTTATTATTAACAATAAATTGATACAATGCTCATTTTTTTCTTGCATAAATCGCAAATTACCTTTATTCATTTTCTACGTTGCAGTTAAACATTATGTGATTATTTAGTTACAAATTTAGCTAAATCGAATTTTCTCCGTAGTTTGATGGTTAACGCGATAATCGTTAGATTATTTATAGTTTATAACATTGTCGCCTTTTGTGCAACAAATGATGATAAAAAATGAATGGAAAAAAAAATTTTTTTTAAATAACTTAAGTGTTAATTATAGAACGTATGCGCGTATTTTATAATTTATGTTACATTGTCATGTAAATAATGTTCTTTTTAATAAAGCATTACATCGTTAATATTCGAAACTAAGATATTTCCATTGAATGCATTAAGAATCAAAAATATTACGTTGATTGATTTTAATAAACTTTTTACATAAAAATAATTAATTTAATAAATAAAATCGTTATACTTTTTTACTATTCGAATAGAAAACAAAAGAAAAAGGTTCGTTTAATTATAATAAACTTCATCGACCAACGTTATAACTTCTAATAAAAAATTACTCGTTTACCAGGTGTACAAGTATGAAATGCGGATTTTAAAAGAAAAAATAACACGTTAAATTTAGTAGAATAATAAAAAGTGCTTTATTCAAAATATGCTCCATCGCTTTTTATACATTTTTCCCATCTTTCGCGCAATTTGTGAACACCACGCCAGTAGAAATCTTTCCCTTTTGCCGCGAACCATTCATCGAGCCATTTTTTGACATCTTGATAGGAATCAAAGCGCTGCTCAGTAAGTGCGCGACCCATCGATGCAAACAAGTGGTAATTAGAAGGAGCCAGATCTGGTGAGTAAGCCGCATGAGGCAGAACTTCCTCATTGAGTGCTTCCAATGTGTCGCGAACCGGTTTTGCCGTATGTGATGGAGCATTGTCATGGAGAAAAATTACTTTGTGTTGCCTCTTTCGGTATTCTGGCCTTTTTTCAAGCAGCAAACAGTTTAAATGGGTTAATTGTTGTTGGTAACGTGTAGTATTAACCGTTTTCCCAGGTTTCAATAGCTCATAATAGACCACGCCCCTCTGGTCCCACCAAACACAGAGCATCGTCTTTCTGCCAAAACGATGTCGTCTTGCGGTCGATGTGGATGGTGCTCCTGGGTCTACCCATGATTTCTTGCGTTTGGGATTTTCAAAATAAATCCACTTTTCATCCCCTGTTACTATTCGATCCAAAAACGACTTCCTTTTGTACCGAGCGAGCAAAATTTCACATGTGATTTTGCGATTTACCAGTTGCCTGTCATTCAACTCATGTGGTACCCATCTACCGCTCTTCTTCTTCTTTTCCCCATCGCTCGTAGGTGATTGGAAACAGCTTGTTGGGAAACTCCTAATTGCTGTGCGAGTTGTTTTTGTGTTTGCGAATCATCTTTGTCCAATAATGCTTGCAAACCCATATCTTCGAATGTTTTTGGCGGTTTTCCATGTTCCTTGTCTGCAACGTCGAAGTCACCTTTTTTGAAACGCTGAAGCCATCGTTCACACGTATCTTGTGATGGAGCATCTTCACCATAAGCTTCTCGTAGTAAGCGAAAGGATTCAGCAGCAGTTTACTTCAAATGAAAACAAAAAATTAATGCTGTCCGCGAATGCTCTTTGTTCGGTATAAATTTTGACATATTAAACACAACAATACAACACGATGCACACACTTTTTCAGTCTATCACTAATGCGCGTCTGAACTTGTTGATGACACAACAAAATGGCACAGTGTCAAATCATAACAGCTTAAACTGCATTGGCACACCATCTGTTGTATAAAATCCGCATTTCATACTTGTATACCTGTATATAACAAACATGCATTTTGTTTATTTTTTACCCTAAAAATAATATTCGCTAACGACTTAACAATTACTCCCTCAAACCTATAATTAACCATCGAAATAATTGGAAAAAAATCCATCATATATACACATAATTCTCTAAATCTTCCGAAAAATCATAAACGCTGCACGAGAAATTGAACTATCAAAGTGCTGGTGTTATTAACAATTCACAACCAAGAGATGCATTGAACATTTATGTCGCGATCCTTCTATTAATTGTAGTAAAAAGAAATCCATTATTTTTGCATTAAATTAAAGGTTTTATTTAGCATAGATAGAATGATACGATTTAGGTCAAATATCCACCGTTTTGTTCGATAACTTGTTGCCATTTTGGAGGTAATTTCATAATGCCTCTCTCGTAGAAACCCTTGTCCCTATTGTCAAAAAACTGGGACAGTCGATTTTCACAATCTTCTCTTGAGGCGAATTTTTCACCTGCAAAATCATTCGTCATAGACAGGAATAGGTGGTAATCACTTGGTGCCAGGTCTGGACTATAAGTTGGATGCATAAGAACTTCCCAATTAAGCTCCCGGAGCTTCTGGCGAGTCACTATCGATGTATGCGGCCTGGCGTTGTCCTGATGGAACACAATTCCTCTCCTATTGGCCAAAGCTGGCCGCTTCTGGGCGATTGCTTCTTTCAGACGGTCCAATTATTGACAGTACAGGTCCGAATTAAGAGTTCGGCCGTAGGGGAGTAGCTCATAGTAGATGATTCCCTGCCAGTCCTACCAAACACACAGCAAAACCTTCCTGACTGTCAATCCTGGCTTGGCCACCGTTTGCGCCGGCTCACCGCGATTTGACCACGACCGTTGTCGCTTGACGTTGTCGTAAGTGACCCACTTCTCATCACCAGTAACCATTCGCTTCAGAAATAGATCGATATTGTTGCGATTCAGCAGCGATTCGCAGATGGAAATTCGGTCCATGAGGTTTCTTTGCGATAACTCCTGTGGCACCCATACATCGAACTTCTTTTTGTATCCAGCCTTATTTAAATGGTTCCAAACGGTTTTTTGTGCGATGTTTAGCTCCTGGGCAATCGAAACAGTGCTTACGTGACGGTCGGACTCGACGATTTCCATTATTTTATCGACATTTTCGACAATTGGCCTTCCAGAGCGTTGTGCATCTTTGACGTCAAAATTACCGGAACGGAATGGACGAAACCAAAATTGCGCGTGATTGGCTGTTACAGTATCAGGACCATAAACACTATTCACATTTTCAGCTGCCTGGCTTACGTTTTCGCCTTTATCGAAGAAAAACTGTAAAATATGGCGTATTTTCTCTTTGTTGGTGTCCATCTTTGACGCATGCTAAAAAATACTGAGTCAAGCAATCACAAAACTGTATCAGAAGCTTTTTTAGTACGAAATCTTATCTTTCTAACGCCATGTAGTGTAACCCGATCGCACTTTTACAACGGGAGATACAGACTACTAAAGCCATCTATTGGCAAAATAATGGATTACTTTTTACTACATCTAATATACGAGGTCTGGCTATTAAATAACGAGACTGGTTACGAAAAAGGGGTTTTATTATAAAAATTATTCTACATTCAAATGTTCCCTTTCAATATACTCCCCTTCCCTCGCCACACACATTTCCATACGTTTTTTCCATTGATCGAAGCAGTGCTGGAAGTCTTCTTTCGTGAGGGCCTTTAGGAGCTCTGCCGTTTTTTGCTTTACCGCTTCCATCGACTCAAATCGGGTCCCTTTCAAAGCAGATTTTATCTTCGTATTCAAAAAAAAGTCGCACGGTGCCAAATCTGGCGAGTACGGCGCGTGTTCGAGCACTGGAGTGCGCTTACCGGCCAAATACTGCTTCACAGATAGCGCGTTATGGGCAGGTGCGTTGTCCTGGTGCAAAATCCACGAGTTGTTCCTCCACAACTCGGGCCGTTTCTTACGAACTCGTTCTCGCAGTGTTGCCAAAACGGACAAATAGTAAGTCTGGTTGACAGTCTGACCCTCTGGAACCCATTCAGTCATCACGATACCGTTAATGTCGAAAAAAAACGATCAACATTGCCTTGAATTTGGTTGGTCATCTTCAGTGCTCACTCGGCCCTCACTGGAGCGCTTACACCACTCAAAAACACGCGCACGAGATAGAGAATTGTCCCCATAGGCCTCTTGCAACAATTTACAGCACTCAGTCGGAGTTTTTTTCAATTTAACGAGAAATTTGAGATTGATACGTTGCTCCTGTTTTTCGTCACACATGGTTTTCGGCACGAGAAAAAAACACGTTCGTTTCAAACCGCTACTGCACAAATACAATAATAGTGACGAGAACGTGTTTTGGTACGTGCATAGACAAGATATCTAGATACCCAACGCACTACTCGTTTTTTTCCCCACCCCTCTACGGCGCCCTCTAGGCGCGCAGTCTCGTTATTTAATAGCCAGACCTCGTATATGATTAAGGAAAAGAGAAAAAGAGACGAGTCGAGGAAATAATCTTCAGTTCTTATTGGGGGGGGGGGGGGAGAGAAATAGAGTGAGAGAGCGAGAGAGAGAGAGAGAAAGAGCAGAATGTGGGAAAGTCGTTCTACGATATTTTATTCAATTCAACAGCGTGCAATTTGTATACGATGTTATGTTGACGCTGAACTTTTGTGTTTTAAAAATTTAAGTATTATTAACCACTCGTATTTCTTTTCTTTTTTTTCAAATTTTCTACCTTTATTAAGCTGTTGCTTTATATTGAATTATTAATCATTTAATTTTTCCAATGTAAGTTCAAACTAGAATAAATGATAATATTAAGTGATTCGTACTAAAAAATCTAATGTCAATAATGTTAAACATTATCGCAAAATTTTGTTGAAATTATTACAGCTGAATAATAAACTAAAAATAATACTCACATCGAAATAAAAATTAACTTGAAATGTTTTCAATAATTAAAATATTCGTTAGCCACAAATGAAATATTTTTTAAATTGATAAATCGAATATGACAGAAATTTTAAATAATAATTTATTCAAACATATTATAAAATTGAAAAATTATTGCAATTAGTACAATTTATTATAATTAAGGGGTTACCCCCACTTGTAGCTCAACAAAAAGGCCTTTTTTCATGAATTTTTTTAAAGAAAACTACAAAACTTTTTTAAACGATTATTATATCATCTTAAAGAATACATCTTGAAGAACTTTCAGTAATTTTTTTATTGCAAAATATTACATTGTTAAGTGGCAAATGGCCGCCAATGAAATAGTGTTTTTATTTATACGGTTTGCGGTGATCAACATTGCGGCGAAGTGGATCATCTGAAACAAAAAATGTGGATAGATTTAGTTAAATATAAGTATAAACTAGTCTTTAATCAAAGGATTTAAAAAAATATTTATTTTTGACAAAATGGCGGACAGTCAAAGTTAATGGTTCGATTTTAACGAAAAAAAACGGCCGTTTTTTGGCTATAAGACAACCATTTTTTTTTTAAACAAAAAATTGAACGATTAAAGACTACATTTTTATGTATTAAATAAGCTTGCAAAATTTCAAGAAGATCGGTTCATTAGTGTTTGAGTAATTTTGGTCACCGACTTCAGAAATGCCATTTCGAGAAAAACGCGTTTAAAGTTTTAATTTCAGTTTATTCTTTCAGTTAATTCTTCTCTTTCAACGCTCATATCTCAGTCAATTTTGTTCGGATCGACTTGAAATTTCCAGGTCATATTCTCAGATACTTATACTTTAAAAAAATGCAATTAACAAAAAATCGATTTTTTCAAAGTCGCAAGTGGGGGTAACCCCTCAAAGTAAAAATTAAAGTGTAAATTATTATTTCAGACAGAAAAAAAATTCCGTCTCAAAAAGAATCGTTTAAAGTAAATAATTAATTCAAAAATCATAAATAAAGAAAATTTAGATATAAATTGTTTAATACTAACCAAAAAACTTCAATCGATATAAGATTTTTACATAAATTTAATTTGATATCGCTTTTATTTGCAAATTTTTTTAGTAATTCTAAAATATTGCAAAATATATATATTTTGCATCTGTATATAAATATGTAATAATCACGATCCAGTCGCCTTTTCAATGCCTTATAGTCATAAAAAACTTACAAGGAAACCCCTTACCCCAACCTGAACTCACTCATTTTATTGAAACTTTGATATTTTGAAGAGCATCGAAAAATACAAGACACGTATTTTTTTATCTGCTAATACTCACTTTAAGGGGGTGAAAAACACCCATGAAGTTCACCCCCAAAATCACATTTCTTTAAATATCTCCGGTTAAATTCAATATTTTTTAACGAAACAAAATGAAAAATATTCGTCTAAAAAAACTCAACGAAATCCTAGGTCTTATTTTCATAAGTTGCAACCCCTAAATTTTGTAGGGATAAATCTGTATTTTTTAAGAATTTTTTTAATGGAAAAATTTAAGAAAATGTCAAAAAAATATAAATATTTTTTTCACTATAAAATATTGGGAGTACAAATTAATTCGGTCCGTTTTTTGCCGTCAAAAATGCATTTATTTCAAAATAAAAAGAATCCAAAGATTAATCAAAGTATCGTCCATCGTTAGTTACTACTTTTTCCCACCTCTCAGGCAATTTTCGAATTCCATCTCAAAAAAATGTCTCGTCTTTTGAGGTGATCCAACTTAAGAGCCAATTTTCGATTTCTGCGAATGAAGTGAACGAATGACCTGCCAGATCGTGCTGCATTCCTCGGAACAACCAGTAATCAGAAGGAGCAATGTCCGGAGAATACGACGGGTGCAGCAAAATATCCCACTTGAGCGTTTCCAAATATTTTTTCACGACTTTTGCGACATGAGGCCGAGCGTTGTCATGCAGAAAAATAACTTTGTCATGTCTTTCCTTGTATTCCGGCCGTTTTTCTCGTAATCCACGGCTCAAATCAATCAATTGCAGCCTATACCGATCGGCTGTTATGGTCCCGCCAGGTTGTAGCAGCTCATAGTACACAACACCCTTTTGGTCCCACCAGATACACAACATGATCTTCGAACCATGAATATTCTGGTTTGGTGTTGATGTTGATGTCGATGGCAACGATTGACCGGGCATAGCGTAGTATTTTTTCTTTTTGGGGTTATCATAGAATATCCATTTTTTATCCTCAGTAACAACTCTATGTAAAAAACCCTTTCTTTGTTGCCTTTGAATCAGCTGCTCGTAACAGAAAGATCGCCTGTCAATGCCTCTCGGTTTCAGTTCATAAGGCACCCGATTGCCTTGCTTTTGAATCATTCCCATGGATTTTAATCGTACAGAAACTGCTTGTTGAGTCACTTCCAATGATTCTGCAAGCTCTTCTTGCGTTCGACTCGGATCTTCATCGAGTAATGCCTTCAACTTTTTGTCTTCGAATTTTTTTGGCTGTCCAGAGCGAGGCTTGTCTTTAACGCTGAAATTTCCATTTTTGGAACGTCGAAACCATTCCCTACAAGATTTATCAGTTGGAGCATTGTCACCATAAACTTCCACAAGCATTCGATGCGCTTCAGCTGCACTTTTCTTCCAATTAAAGCAGAAAACTAAATCATCCTGTAAATGCTGCTTAGTTAACACAAAATTGGACATATTTAACACAGTTGAAAACAAGATTTTTTCATGAAACTCAAAGCGATATAAACTGAATATTATTGACAGATGTCTAACTTCTCTGAAACTACCGACTTCAGCTGTTACTATTAAATATTCATAATAGCCAGAGCCATCTTTTGAAAACGGACCGAACTAATTTGTACTTCCAATAATAAAAATTAGTTGACGTGTTTTGGTATTTTTGCCTAATTTTATTTCGGGGGTGAACTACCCCTAAATTACCTTCAAATCACATGGAGATTTCTCGACAGATGAAATGGCTAATTTTTTCATATTTTATGGCTTATTGAAAATTACGAAGCACGTAGTATTATATTCTGCAACGAAAAATGTTAAAGGGGTTGAAATTAGCCCTGTCGAAGTTCACCTTCCGCTAATCACATCTTCTTGAATATCTCCGGTTCTATTCAATATTTTTGGAAGAAACAAAAACGAAAAAATTTATCTCATGAAATTTAATGAAAAGTCAGATACAGACCGAAGGCCTGACTCTTTTGAAAAATTGAGACACTAGCTCTTAATCCCTTCACTTAATAAATCTTAAATCATAAAAAGGCCGAAGTCCTGACTTTTGTCAAAATTTTAAGCACAAACTCTTAAGCTCCTAACTCAACACATCCTAAACCACAAACAGGTCTTACTCTTTCCAAAAAATTTTAAACACACGCTCTTAATCCCTTAACCCTCCCCCCCCCCCTCCCAATCCAGTTTTCAACCTTTTGAACAACACGTCCAAAATTGCAGACTGGTCAAAAGCCTTGGTTTTGAACCAAGCAAATCCAAACTTCTGAATCTGTAAACGGAGAAACTCGATTTCATGAACAAAATAAACAGTGAGTTATTAACATCACTATTTACCAGGCTGTTCAATAAGTTTTGCGGTTCGATAAGAGAGGGTGTTGCTACTAGCCTAATTTTTTTTCGTTATGTTGGTACACTCTTCATATAAACGTAAGTGAAGTTTCATTTCAATCTGTCAATTCATTCTTAGTTTACAAGCCATTTAGTATCGACATGTAAAAAATCAAGTATCGTGCAGTGATTGAATTTTTATTTTTGGAAGGTTTAAAAGCAAAGGAAATTTATGAACGAATGTTGAAAGTGTATAAGGACTCTTCGCCTTCAATTAGTACAGTAGAAAGACGGGTTGCTCAATTTAAACGTGGTCGTACAAACCTTGAAGGCGATCCACGTCAAGGACGTCCAAAAACAGCAACAACACCAGAAATCGTAGAAAAAATACAGGATATTGTATTGGAAAATCGTCGAGTGACTGAAAGAGATTTAGTAGAAGCCCTAGGCATCTCATTGGGCAGTGTAAGCAATATTTTGACTGAAGTATTGAGTTTCAGAAAGCTGTATGCACAATGGGTGCCGCATTCGCTAATAATGGAACAAAAACACATTCGAATCCGACTTTCTCAGCAACATTTAGAGCGTTTTCGAAAAGATAAAGTGGATTTTGCGCGTCGATTCATCACTATGGATGAGACTTGCGTCTATCACCATGATCCTGAATCAAAACAAGAGGCTAAAGAGTGATGTGAACCTGGTTCTTCGGCTCCGAATCGATTTCGTGTCCAGAAATCGGCCAAGAAGGTGTTAGCATCAGTTTTTTGGGATGCGAAAGGAATTTTGTTTGTGGATTACTTGCAAACTGGTAAAACAATAAATTCTGAATATTATTGTTACCTTTTAGACCAGCTGAAGGAAAAAATTCATGAAAAAAGACCTATGAGGTTCCGTTGAGTTTTTTGAGACGAATATTTTCCATTTTGATTCGTTGAAAAATATTGAATTAAACCAAAGATATTTAAAGAAATGTAATTTTGAGGGTGAATTTCTGGGATAGTTTTCACCGCCTTAAAGTAAATATTAGCAGATAAAAAAAAATACGTGTCTTATTTTTCGATTCTCTACAAAATATCGAAGTTTCAATAAAATCGGAGAGTTTGGATTGGAGGGGTTTCCTTGTCAGAATCGATATTATTAAAAAGATATGTTTATTTAGTTTATTTATTAAGAATAGGTTAAATTTATAATTTTCGTTAACTATTAATTTAACAAAATTTAATTTAAATGTATTAAATTTTGGTATCTATAATACTGCTTACTATGTAAGTTAAATAAAATACAAACGTCGTCAAAACAATTTTTTGTAATCAATGATTAGTGATAACATATAATAGAATAAATTAGTGCAATAAAAGAATTTAATTTTTCTTTTTTAATAATATTAAGAATTTTTCATCAAGTATTGTATGCATTTATTTACTTAATTGTTTTTAGAATGTTCCGTTACAATTAATGATTGCATTACTTATAAGAAATTTTTATCTGCATTTTCCCATTAAATACAATGTTTATATTGACATAAGAAATAATTGATCGAAGAGTGAACGAATTATTATGAAAAACTATCTACTAGTAGTTTAAAAAATTTCTTACGTCTCAACAATATTTCCGAAAAATTAAAGCTAAGCATAGTGAAATCATGATTGTAACGATTTGTTATGGATGATGATTAAACAACGCGAGAATGCAATCTGACGCACTTCGCATTTCTAGCTAAACTTTCTTCTCGCGAAAGATATGTATAGGACGTAAGCGTAGCATAGACAATATCATAGATAAGTCTTACATTTCTGTGAAAAAAAATTAATAACGTTGTACTTTGGATAAAATCGCAATTTTATCGCCGTACTCAACGATATATTGAGGTTATCTCGATACCTTGTATACACTCGTGCCAAGGAGACTCGTAGGTGAGTTTTAGACACGCGGAATAGTCGTAAGCGTCGATATTACAGAATTCATTTTTTAACCGAGCGAACATTTAATTCCGTTAATTAAAAAGTTTTTCTTTTTTACATATTATGAGTGCGCGAAATTCCTTAACTCGCAATGATGTAATTTATAAGTAAGATAATTTTCGAGTAGAAATTTTCCGTGTAATGAAAACATGTAATTTTTACACATAAGTGTGAGTGACTTTGACTTTTCAAAATGTTTGTGGATATATTTGAAAAAAAGGTATTAAAATATCGATTTCATAAAGTTATACGCGCAAGTACAATATCTGTGCTACAAGTTTATCGCTTTAAACCCAAGCGGAAATAATCACGTGTATATAAATGTTATTAACAAAAAGTAATTCTTCATAATGATTATTAGCTTTTATTAGGTAATATTAAAATCTTATAATGTGTGGATTTTGGACTCTAATAATAGTCAATAATGTATATTAATGTTTCGAAGTTTTTATCGTCATTTTATAAATATAAATAAATGTTTATAAGATTTTATTAGATTTTTATAGATTTTTATTTTTAGGAAATGTCCTTAAAAACAAAGATGCAATAAAAGCTAGAATATAAATAGTTATTAGCTTTTAGAACGGTTTCATATTTCATTTTCGTGTAAAAACTGTAAAAGGTTGGCGGTAATTAAAAGAAATTATCGCTCCTTGAACTCGCGATTTTTTTATTTTAGATATATAAACCGCGTGTTAATATTGCCGTTTGCGCCTATCTTTCGATACTAGCGCGGGTGGCTTCTGCGAACTATTTTTTAGATTGAATTTACTAGGTTGAAAACTCGAACTGAACTAAAGATAATTTTTAAATTTTCTCTTCATATACCGAAGTTTCCTTCGCGGCGCGTTTTCTTTAAAATACGTAGGGTAGGGTTTTATTACTCTCCCTTATCTTATCTCGTGTTTTTCCGTAAATGCTCATTTACGGTTTAAGGATGGTTAAATCCTTAGAGTTAGTAATGTATGCCAAAAAAGAGGGAATAGCGAATGTTCGAAAGCGTTACCAGCTGCTCGGGAGGTCGACTTTAGCACAGTCTCACCTTTCCGACGCCACACACTCTTTCGAACGGAGGAATATTGGATAATCAAAGGCGTTACCAGCTGCTCGGGAGGTCGACTTTAGCACAGTCTCACCTTTCCGACGCCACACACTCCTTTGATGGGAGGAAAATTGATTAATCAAAGGCGTTACCAGCTGCTCGGGAGGTCGACTTTAGCACAGTCTCACCTTTCCGACACCACACACTCCTTTGATGAAGGAAATATTGGGAGATGACGATGTAGGTAGGTTTAGACGTTAGTTAGATGAGAGGTATAAGAAATAAAAAGATAATTTTGTTAAATCTTACGTTTAATTAGATCTCTCAAATAATAATTTTAATACAATTATTTATACAAATTTTAGTCACAAAATTGAATGTAATAAAAGTTCGAATATAGAAAAATTTTGTACGTAATATAGCAAGAGTTTGAATATAGTAGGATTAGACTTAATATGGCAAGAATTTGAATATAGAAGAATTAGAAGTGGGCTTCGAGGTCGCTCTGAGTCTTGCTCTTGGAGTTTTCCTCAAGAAAAGCCGTCGAATGCATCGATGCACCGGCTTTTATACCCGCTGGACCGCGAGTTTTTCGGCGGCTGGAAAAGCGGCGAGAATAATTTGGGCCAATAAGGGCATTTCCTCGGCCCTACCCTTGACCTTTGTAGCATAGAAGGGTTACAGTGGCGGGAAGAAGTCACGCCTCCGCCTACGCATTTTATGTGAAAGAGAGAGAAAGTGCATCGTGCGAGGGAGAGCGCATATGGTGTGAGTGAGAGAGAAGATAGGCAGCAGCGTCTGCCCGTCTCTCTCGCTCTCATTGGTAACTATCAGCTTTCTTTCTATCTCACATTTACAACATTAATTTATAATAATAAAACTTATATAATTATATTTATATATAATACAATTAATAATATAAAATACAATAATAATATAAAATACAATAATAATAATACAATAATAATAATATAAAATACAATAATAATAGTGGGATTACATATTGAATTATTAGATTACTTATCAAATTTATTAACAAGGATTTTATATAATAATAATTTTGCCGTTTTTAACTTAAATTACAAGAAAAAGTAAGACAAAAATAAAATACAAAAACGAGATAATACAAAATGAAAAAGTCGCATGATAATTTTAATATGGATCTTTTAAAGCAGTAAAATAAGCAGCGTGCAGGTATATTGTTGGATTTAGAATTTTGTTGATATATTATTGTTAATTACGGGTGGCTCAAGCGATTATATTTATTGTATAACATAAAAAAATTTATACTTATAACGGTTACATTTTTGAACTACGCGGATGCTATCGTTTATCTCTCTCTATTCTCAAGCACTTGGCGCACATGTGGACAAGATAAACAAGCATTCTAGAGGAAACGTATCTGAGATTTTCTTTTAGACTCGTTTTAAAATTTTCGAAGTAAAAAAAAAATTTTTTTAAAATCGGATAAAATATAACGGGACGTAACAAAACCAAAAAGCTAATCATCACTAATTACTATTATTAACCAATAATAATAATTATAAATACTTTATAAGGGTATTTAATATTTTTAAAATATTATTAGCAGTTATTAGCTTTTCTAAAGAGTCACAAATTTCTTTTGATCAAAAGTTGAAAAGCTAATATAAAAGCTAATAAAACATAATAAAAGCTAAGAAATGTTAGTAAAAGTTAGTAACTATAAATAACTGTTACTAGAGTCCAAATTCCACACTTTATAAACAAACAATAATAGTTATTAGATTTTATTAGCTCTTTTATTCAGTTCATTTCCGCTTGGGAAGTGTGACACGTGCTGAATTGCAAATAAGATTACACAAGGTTTTGAAAATGGCGTTAAATTTAAATTTTTAAACGATACGACTTTAATAAATTAAAAAATAAATTTTTTTTCAATAATATTAAAAAAAGAGCTAAAAATATTAGCTTTACTAAAAATATATGAAGACAGAAACTTTAAAAAACGTACAATATATTTTATTACAATAACCTTTTGTTAATTTGCTTTCTGTGAAAAATTAAAATACTATATGAAAATAATCTTCTTAATATTAATAATTTTTACAATTTATTATTTATTTAAAAAAACACATTGATAAAGAAATGTTTTTATAATAAAGTTTAATATTTTGCTCAAAAAAGTTGATTGATAAAATTTTTAAATAATCTATTTACTGTTTTCAAAGTTTTTAATGTTCAATTATGGAAACTGAATTTTGTTAAAAAAAAAAAAAATGTAAATCTTGTATAGGTGAAAATAAATTTATGTGGATAGAGATATGAACTTCTATTAAAAAATCTTTTATGCAATTAAATAAAATAAATTTATAATTGAAATTTTCTCAATAATATTCTTTTATTTGAGAATTTTTCAATTTTTGTAAAATAAAATTTGTTTTAATTAAGCATTTTAACTGTAATCTTTATAATCATCATTATCAAAGTATCTCAATTTTTATCGAGCTACGGAAATAAAGATACGTCAAATTCAGTCGCGCTAAAAGAAAAAAAAAATTCGATGCTGACGTATACTATGTATACAACAAGACATGCTGCGATTAGATGTCTGTAATATCAACATGCTCTTACATACAAAAATATTTAATATTATTATTTAAAATTAAGAAGATTATTAAACTCTTATTATTTTAAATTTCAAATGAATAAAATTAAAATATTATCAAGAAATACATACAGTTTTTTTACAATTGCTTATTATGTTTTAAAATTTGTTAATTTAAATAAAATATTTTTATCATTTTTTTATAATAGTTATGTTCGTAAATGATTTTTTATTAAATCATAATGTATTAAATTTACAAATTATTTATGCTCACTTTGATTTACATTATAAAGATATTTTAATATGAAAAATGTTATAATATAAATTATATTGAAAATCATATTGATAATTTTTTTGGTTTAAGCACAACAAGACATAGCATAATACGAGGTCTGGCTATTAAATAACGAGACTGGTTACGAAAAAGGGTTTTATTATAGAAATTATTCTACATTCAAATACTCCCCTTCAATATACTCCCCTTCCCTCGCCACACACCTTTCCATACGTTTTTACCATTGATCGAAGCAGTGCTGGAAGTCTTCTTTGGTGAGGGCCTTTAGGAGCTCTGCCGTTTTTTGCTTTACCGCTTCCATCGACTCAAATCGGGTCCCTTTCAAAGCAGATTTTATCTTCGTATTCAAAAAAAAGTCGCACGGTGCCAAATCTGGCGAGTACGGCGCGTGTTCGAGCACTGGAGTGCGCTTACCGGCCAAATACTGCTTCACAGATAGCGCGTTATGGGCAGGTGCGTTGTCCTGGTGCAAAATCCACGAGTTGTTCCTCCACAACTCGGGCCGTTTCTTACGAACTCGTTCTCGCAGTGTTGCCAAAACGGACAAATAGTAAGTCTGGTTGACAGTCTGACCCTCTGGAACCCATTCAGTCATCACGATACCGTTAATGTCGAAAAAAAACGATCAACATTGCCTTGAATTTGGTTGGTCATCTTCAGTGCTCACTCGGCCCTCACTGGAGCGCTTACACCACTCAAAAACACGCGCACGAGATAGAGAATTGTCCCCATAGGCCTCTTGCAACAATTTACAGCACTCAGTCGGAGTTTTTTTCAATTTAACGAGAAATTTGAGATTGATACGTTGCTCCTGTTTTTCGTCACACATGGTTTTCGGCACGAGAAAAAAACACGTTCGTTTCAAACCGCTACTGCACAAATACAATAATAGTGACGAGAACGTGTTTTGGTACGTGCATAGACAAGATATCTAGATACCCAACGCACTACTCGTTTTTTTCCCCACCTCTCTACGGCGCCCTCTAAGCGCGCAGTCTCGTTATTTAATAGCCAGACCTCGTACACAATTACATAAGTTAAAATTACACTACTAACAACAGCTACAAAAACATTAATGGATCTAACAAGATTTTAAATACAAATGTATTATATTAACTTACAAATTATGGTAGTTTATAATTTAATTTACTTGTACGTAGTATATTATTTATTTATTTATTTATTTATTTATTTTTGTTAATTAATTAAGACAATAGTATATATTAAAAGAAGAGTATATTATTGATATTATGTAAATGTTTTCTTTATATTTAAATTAAATAAAATGTACTTTGAGAAAAATGTCGATATCGATCTTAATGTTTTTAGTCAACAATTTTTTAGATTTTTGGTATTGGGTGTACAACTTTGCTTCCGCCGTTTTGCAATAGATGGCTGTAGCGGTAAGTGGTAGTTGAAATAAATAGATCATAGATGTCATACAATAAGCTTAGGTATTTGTAAACATAACGCCATCGAAATATTAGTCGATTTGTGTCTGTATCATAAAGTTATTCTCGATTAAACATGTCAGCTTACGAGCCAAATTCTCGTCATTTGCGGGAGGTTTTAATTTTCTGCTTTAATATGAAGAAATCTGCGACTGAGGCTCATCGAATGCTCTCAAATACCTATGGTGAGGCCGCTATTAGTGAAAGAACGTGCCGAGAGTGGTTTCAACGCTTCAAGAACGGCGATTTTAACGTCGAAGACCAGCATGGCGGTGGAAGAGAGAAGGTTTTCGAAGATGCAGAATTGGAGGCATTACTTGATCAAGACTCGTGTGAAACGCAACAAGAATTGGCAGGATCATTGGAAGTGACGCAACAAGCTATTTCAAAACGCCTGAGAGTCATGGGAATGATTCAGAAACAAGGAAATTGGGTGATGTACGAGTTGAAGCCGAGAGATGTTGAACGGCGTTTGCGTGTTTGTGAACAGCTGCTTGCAAGGCAAAGACGGAAGGGATTTCTGCATCGCATTGTGACTGTGGACGAAAAATGGGTTCACTACAATAATCCTAAGCGCAGAAAATCATAGGGATATCCTAGCCATGCTTCCACGTCGACGGCCAAACCGAATATTCATGGTTCCAAGGTCATGCTCAGTATTTGGTGGGACCAGCTCGGCGTAGTGTATTATGAGTTGTTAAAACCGACTGAAACAATCACAGGCGATCGTTATCGAACGCAATTAATGTGTTTGAGCCGAGCATTGAAAGACAAACGGCCGAAATACAACGAGAGACATGATAAAGTGATTTTACAGCATGACAATGCTCGACCCCATGTTGCGAAAGTGGTCAAGACATACTTGGAAACTTTGAAATGGGGAGTCCTACCCCACCCGCCGTATTCTCCAGACGTTGCTCCCTTGGACTATCACTTGTTTCGATCAATGGCATACGGCCTGGCTGACCAGCACTTCCGGTCTTATGAAGAAGTAAAAAATTGGATCGATTCGTGGATCGATTCAAAAGATGACCAGTTTTTTCAACGTGGGATTCGTATGCTGCCCGAAAGATGGGAGAAAGTAGTGGCCAGCGATGGACAATACTTTGAATCATAAATGTATAACCAGTTTTTTACAATAAAGCCTCGAATTTCGGAAAAAAACGGCGGAAACAAAGTTGTACACCTAATATATTCATTTTTTTTTTTTTTTTTTTTTTTTTTTTTTTTAATATCATAATGTTAATAACTCAAACACATTTAAGAAAAAACTAAAAAATTTGAAGAGACTTAATTGCAATGGAAGATAACAAAAAATAACCGTATGGATATATTGATTACATCAACGTAATAAAATCGTCGATAAAAAAAATTTCTAAAAAATTTTCGATTTTAATGATACTGTATGTTAAAGATACTGAATACAAGTTACAAGTATTATATAAATAAGAAAAATCGTAAGATAACTTCTATTGCATGTCTTTGAAATTATAAAAAAATATAAAGATTATCAAATAATAAATTAAGCGAATAAATTAAGTCTTATTGTTTTACGAGTCTGACATTCATCGCATTATTTTTTCAGCTTTCTCTATTATAAAGAAACGGAACATAAAAAGCAGTCGAAATGAGCAAGTTTTTTAGGATTCTAAGCTTACTTCTATACAAAAATTATCTTGTATGCAAACGACAATGGATTATGGGTTTGATCGGGGAATTCATAGTGCCTTTGGGTCTCATCACTTCCTTATGGGCATTGAGAAATGTGAATGTGAAGCCTTCTGAATTAATTCCAGAAATTTGGTATGAAGCTCTATCAGAGGAGCAAATTAAATTCAATTTTATGAGATCTTCGACTGTGTTCTACGCGCCAAATAATAGTTTTGTTAACGGATTGATGCAAGAGGTCCAAAAGTGTATCGACATTGAAAATTATGCTAAAAATAAAAGCGGTTAGTATTATTCGTAAATAATTTTTCAAATTTATCATTAAAACGTAAATTTTAATAATTATGATGAATTTTGCGACTCGTTGAACTCGTTGACCGATGAACTTATCTTCACGTTGCCGTATACTTTTTCTTTTACTTTTAATTTCAATTAATCGATCAACTTTTATAAAGTTTTTGAAGGTTACGAGACGGAAGAAATACTGATCCAGGTTTATCAAATGAAAGAAATGGAATATTACAGAAAAAGTGTGGCTGTGATATTCAACGATAATAGCATTGGCAATTCGACAAAAAATTTTAAATATAAAATACGTACATTAAGTTTCTATGATTCACAATTATACAATCAGAATTTTGTATCTAGCTTGATGTATGATGGATTTATAGCAATGCAAATGTGTTTAGACGAAGCTTTTATAGCGTTCAAGCATAACTCCAATAATTCATTGAAACAAAAAGTAAGCGCAAAAAGCAGTCCTTTAACACTTTGAATAAATTTTATAACATTAGTAAAATCATTTAGATTATTTTTTAAAATTTTCCGTTTTGGTTAAGATTTTATTGATTTGATGAAAAATTTTTGCAGATTTTTATACAGAAAATGCCTTACCCAACATATATTAAAAAAAATTTAAATGACGTAACGTTTAGATCACTTTTCAGCGTAGTAACAATAATTGCTTTTACGATTCCATTGTTCATTGAGGTATCGAAAGCATCAAATGAAAAATTTCTCGGTGTTAATGTGAGTAGCGTTTCACAATGTGAAAGAATGCCAAAAAATTTAATAAAATTTATACGAGATTCATGTTTATTTAGTTTTGGTTTTATTTTCGTTTAATCGAAATGAAAATGTTTTAATGTTTTAATTTAAATTAAACTTTGTTTTAAAGAAATAAATTTACTTTTTTTAAATTAACTTATCGCAAATATAATGCGATATCATATTTTGCTATATTGTTTTTTAAAATTTTTTCTTAAAATTTTAATTTTTTTGTTTAGGTTTTAATGTCGATGAATGGCGTCTCAAACGCTTTAAATTTATTCAGTTGGTTAATAAGTGGAATATTATTTCTCGAAATAATTTTAATAATTCCTATGATTGTTTTGTTATTATTTTCTACGGGTGATGCCATTCCATATTTAAACTATGGAAATCCATTAATAACGTGGTTGGTACTTACTTTTCACATTGCGCATTTGTTATCTTGCGGTATACACGTATCTGCATACTTTCCACGAGGTAAGACAATTTAACGTAAAAATTAAATAATTAATTATTACAAAATTTGACAATCAAATTATGATCTAATGAATATTTTTTCAGCTCTGCTGGTAATATTTGGTCTCTTGGTAATCAATGTTTGTTCAGTAGTGTTGCAACAGTATGGATTTAAAGAAGATACCTATCAGTATGCACCATATTTGGGAATACTTTTTCCTAACATATTATTATTTCAAGCACTCGAGGAACTTAATTATTACGAATTGATTGGTAAAATTTATAAAATAATAATAAATATAAAAATATTATACTCTATAATACTTCAATATTATAGTACTATGAATCGATGACTTTTTTTTATTAATAACAAACAATATAAACAATAATCATCACAATTATGGTACTTCTAGCCGAAGGCATCAACTGGAGTAACTTATTCCTCGTTGGAAATTCTGCTTACAAAATTGGAGGAAGTACAGGGATGATATTAATATTGTCCGTGATAGGTATCATTTTTCACTTTTCGATGGCCATTTATATTTACGCAATTAATCCTGGAAAATATGGCGTTAGAAAACATCCACTCTTTTTCTTGAAGGTAATAAAATAAATTATATAAATTTTTATTTCCATGCCTTTTAATAAATTAATTGACTTATCATCAGAAGTGTAAAAGTAAATCGTACATCAGCGCTAATCCGGAGAATTTAGATTTTGGTACGGGTGATGGAAAACCTTTCGAATCGGTACCTTTAGATGTTTATACTCCTGGAATTCAAATACGAAATTTAAGAAAAACGTATACCACTGGTATATTCAACAAAACGGTGAGATTTAGTTATTTATTTATATTCTAAATTAGTAACTTTATTATGGTAAGAATTGTTTACATCTTAGAAAGTAAGCGCATTGCAAGGCATTTCTGTGGATTTCTTTGAAGGACAAATAACTTCACTCTTAGGACATAATGGAGCTGGAAAAACTACAATGATGTCCATTTTGACAGGTGAAAATTGTGACACACTCAAAAACACATATGTTTTTTTTTTGCACTTAATTTTTTATATGTTAGGTATGATAAGTTATACTGAGGGTTTGATACTTGTAAAGTCAAAAGATATAAGAAGTCACTTAAATGTAATAATGAGCGACATGGGTTTATGTACGCAAGATAATATGCTTTTTCCAAGCCTTACTGTCATAGAACAATTAGAATTTTTTGCTAGAGTATGTAAAATTCTAATTTAATTAACAATCAATTTTTTTTTTTTTTTTTTTTTTGTACTAAATAATGAATGTTAAATAATAGCTTAAAGGTAAAAATAGATCCAAAGCTGCAGTTGAAAGTAATGTGAAATCTTTTCTCGAAAAACTTAAATTGTATGACAAACGAAATACGTTGCCTAATAAATTGTCTGGTGGACAAAAGAGGCGTGTGTGTCTTGGTATGGCATTAGTTTGTGACCCAAGTGTGAGTTAAATATGTATTAATTAGTTTTATTTATTTATTTATTTATTTTTTTTTTCAAAAAGAATTATTTAACAAATTTTATTAATTATTTTAAAGATATTGATATTAGATGAACCAACATCCGGCTTGGATCCAGAAAGTAGACGTGTAATATGGGATATTCTACTGGTGAATATTTATAATTATATCTAAACTTAAAATAAATAATATTTACATCCTCCTGGATTATATTTTACAGAAAATGAGAGGACGTAAAACAATTTTGATAAGTACTCATGATATGGAAGAAGCTGACATTCTTGGTGATAGAATAGCTATATTACATTCAGGACAACTAAAAAGCTATGGAACAACGATGTTTCTTAAAAAATTAATAGGTATTTGTATATAATTTTGAGATAATTTATAATTATTTTTGTTATTTTATTATTTATCTCTAATTTTATAGGTCAAGGAAATATAGAAGTAACTTTATCTGTGGAGCCATCGTGTGATAATGAAAGAGTTTGTTATGAATTAGATTGCGAGAGTAACATAATTAACGAAGATGGTAGTAAAATAGTTTTTAGCGTTCCAAATTCTCCTGATTTACCGGATAAATTGGACAATTTGGAAAGAAAGAAAAAAGAACTTGGTATAACTGGTTTAAGTGTTTCGCTAATCAGCTTGGAACAAGTGTTCTTGAAGTATGTTTTTTTATTCCTTTCTCATCAATAACTTTATTTTAATAAATTCAACAATAAATGAATTTAAAATATTAAAACAAAAAAAACAACATTTTTCAGAGTAACCCAAAATAATAATGATTTTGAAAACAATCGTAAATCGTTTGTTCGCACTAAAGAAAGATTAACGGGAAATGCACTATTTTGGCATTCATTTCGAGCACTGTTGCACAAGAAAATGATTTATACTAAGAAAAATGTGGCAACGATCTTTTTAATGATTTTCTTGGTACAAAAGGCAAAAAAAAATTTTGTCAATTTAAAAAATTAATTGTTATAATTAATATTTATTTTAATTTTTTCAGTTATTCTTAAAATTATTATTTATTTCTTTAATTTTAAAACAAACGGTTCTAAAACCGAAAACCAAATTGATACCGATTCACCTTGACATGTATTTTGAACCTGAAACTTATTATAAAAGTTTTGATAGCAGTTTTGGACAAACATATAAACGATTAACAGAAAAATACAATGGTAAAGCAAACGAAGCTAATACTACTAGCGTTAGTTACTGTAAGATTGTAAAACATTCATTACAAAATTCTATTTATACTCTATCCTGTAAAATTAAAATTTTGTAATTTTTTAGCACTAATGAACTTTGCTGAAAAAAATCTTGCGTACTATGATAATCATCTGATTGCTGCAGCAGAATTCAACAAATCTGGAGACTTAAATGCTTTTTATTCTCATAAAGCTACTTATAGTTTACCCATATCACTTAATCTACTCTCAAATACAATTCTTAAAAAATTGTTAGGTGACGAATATTCAATTAGTATATCAGGTGAACGGCTACCAGATCCAAAACTAATAAATTACAGTGATCAATCTACGTTAATTAATTCTTTTAGTACGTCAATAGTATTCGTTTTTCTCTTGTACCCCACTTTTGCCCTTTTTGTTCTTCACCCATTACGTGAAACATCCAAAAATATAAAACATCTTCAACGAATGGCCGGCGTTTCTTTTTCTAATTATTGGGGAACAATGTTCATTTTCGATCTAATTGTTTTATTACTATTAGTAGTATTAATCATTATAGGTTTTATTCTAATGGATTATTTATTTGCGCTGAAATTATATGGGCAAACTGAAATTTGTAAGTAAAAATTTATGAAAAATATAGTTTGTTTTATCGATGCATCTATTCTAGAATTTAAATAATATGTACCTACAAATCAATTTTTTCAATATATTTTTAATGAATTAAGAATATTTGCAAATAATAAAACAAATTTATATTTAATAAACAATAATGACTGATTAGTGATAGAAATTATGATATATATATATATATATATATATATATATATATATATATATATATATATATATATATATAATTTTCAGTGATTTTATTTGCCTTACTTGTAATATTTGCATTCAACGTGCTACCTCTTATTTATACCTTTAGTTTTATAAAGGCATCTTCAAATGCGGTAGTTCGACTGCTAACCTATATTCCTCTAAGCCTTGGTAAGATAAAATTTTATCAATATATTCGATAGTTAAAAAAAAATATTAAAAAATAATTTTACATTTTTTCAGTTACATTTGAAATTATTATGTACACGTTACGTATGGCATTACATGATAAAGAACATGTGGTGAATTTACGCTTGGTACAAAAAAGAATATTCCTCTTAATTCCTTACATAAGCTTTTTCCACAGTCAATTTGCATTTTACTTTGTTGCTCAGACAAATTCTAAATGTAAAAGCATGCCTAATACATTTTATGATACACAATGTAAAGATGTTGGAACACCTGATTTTTGTTGCGGTAAATATAACAGTTTTATCAACGGTAAATATTTTTAACAGCTTATATATAATTTGAAATTCTTTTTATTATTTTTCACACTTATAGAACTGCAATGTTATGATGGAAAATGTGAGCATTCAAAAAAATTCTTCACGAATTTTGAAGAAGATATTACATTGGAAGAAAGTTTGATATATATGTGTGTTAGTCCAATACTTTATTTTGGCATTCTTGCTGTATTAGAGTACCAATTGATACAGAAATTAATTATTAAATTAAAAAAATTTAAAATACCAGAATACAATATGGATGAAAAAGTGAAACAAGAAAAGTCTTACATTGTCGAGAAAATTTTTGCAATGAGCGGATGTATGTATATAAATAATTATCGAAGTAATTTTACCTTTTTTTAAATTAATAAATTAAAAAATATTAATATTTTTATTGATATTTATTTTAATTAAAAAAATAAGTAAAACACATTGTTTATGAATTTTAGATTCTGTGAATGGCATTAACGACAATATCGTTAATGGCAAAACAGAAAAACGAAAATCTCACGAAAATTCGACAAATTCGATACATAATACAAACAATAAAAAAGTATTTATAGTTTATGAATTGAGTAAACGTTACGGAAATTTATCGGCTGTCAAAGATGTTAGTTTCGGTGTTAATCGTCGCGAGTGTTTTGGATTGCTCGGCGTTAACGGGGCCGGTAAGAGTACTACTTTTAAAATGATGACTGGAGGTGAATTACCCGATACCGGCGCGATGTTAATGAACGACAAAGATTTTAAAAACAATCGGAACTATGTGAGTTACATAAATAACTGTTTATTACTGTAAATTATTTTTATTACGCATATTTTAACAAATCGAAAAAAGAAAAATATGATAAATATAATTTCTGTTTAACTTCCACGAATATTACTGTGATAATTAATAATTTAAAAAGATATTATTGCTAACTCTTATAAACTTTAGACTATAATTTTAGTTCCTTTCGCAAATGGGTTATTGTCCCCAAAACGACGCCTTGATAAAGTCACTAAACGCTTATGATCACTTGCGTTTATTCGCGCGTCTTCGGGGAATTCCTGAAGGCCGCGTCGAAGAGGAAGTGAACCTATGGATTCAGAAGTTAAGTAAGTGTGGTAAAATAGAAACACTTTTCAGGTGAATTAATCTGATTGAACGAAAATTATTTAAGATTTGAAAGCTTGCGCAACTCAACCAAGTGGTACATACAGCGGTGGTAACAAAAGACGTCTTAACATTGCCATTGCTTTAATCGGCAATCCGAATTTAGTCTTAATGGATGAACCTACAACTGGAGTTGATCCAGGAGCAAGGAGATCTTTGTGGAACGTCATTCAAGCTTGTCAAACAATGGGACAAGCTGTCATATTGACTTCTCATAGGTAAGTTATCAAGATTTTTAAAATTATTAAAACTGATATAATGAAAATAACGATACTTATATAGGTATAGGTATAATATTATAATTAAAAAAAAATAATGATAGAAAAATTTTAATTTTACATATAGCTAATATTTTAAAGCGTTTTTGAAAGTTTATTTTTAATGCAATATTAGATTTGTGATTAATATGCAAGTTAAAATTAAATTCAATGTAATTTTAGTATGGAAGAATGCGAAGCTCTATGTAACAGATTGGCTATTATGGTGGATGGAATATTCGTGTGTATCGGACCGTCGGAAGAATTAAAACAGCGTTTCGGGGCTGGCTTTAACATTCACGTTAAATTAAATCCGGAAAAGGCCAAAGAACAAATTAATGGGGTCAAAGAAGACATCGAAAAATCATTGAATTGTGAAATTTGCGATGAAAATTTGGTTCGTATATTTATAATATAATTAACCCTCAAGTGGAGCACTATCGCAGCTTAACATAACTGGAGCGCATGGGTAAGGATTACCCGGCTAGATTTGACCACTTATATCTTATTATAAAATTGATCAATTTTAAATTTTTTTTTTTTTAATCGATTCGTCGGACGATGTAAAATAAGAATATTTCATGAACAAATAAATAAAAATTTAAGTTTTTATAATATTAATGAAAAATAAAAAAAAATGCAATGAAAATTGACGAAAAAAGATTCTACCCTGGGTTAGCGTAACCCAGTGCTCTTCTTGAGGGTTAAACACTAGCAATTATAATAGTATTCATGTAAGCGCGAGCGTGTTTGTGTGAGAGAATTTAATATTTTAAATATAAATTTTATAATACAGCGTTTATGAATTGTGTAATTTTTTTTCTTTAAAAATGATTGATTTTTATTGTACTTTAACAGGGTTACCTTATGTATCATGTAATGCCACATGATACAACATGGAGAAAAATGTACGACACAATGAATGTAATTAAAAGCAAGTATGACTGTATAGATGACTACTCAGTGTTGTCATCGACGTTGGAGCAGCTATTTTTAATATTTGCAAGAGCAGCTAATGATAAAGCCAGACGTAAAAGAGAATAAAAGAACTTAGTGTTAATTATTTTTTTAATATTATTTAATAATAATTTATGCTATTTTATAACTACATATTTACAAAATAAATTTGTGATAAAAAGTTTTTTAAATTTATTTGATACTTTGTAAAAAACAAAAAAAGTACCTAAAAAATTTTTCACAATTTACAAGTATATTATTTACAAGAGTTTTTATTATATAGATATAATTTTTAACGTAAACTAATGTGCATATTTGTGCATTTCTAAATTATAGGTACTCTTACAACTTTTAAAAATTAGCAAAACTCTAATACTGAAAATTTTATCGAATAAATTTAAGTGCATATTATATTCAATCATAAAAGTATATTCTTTTAAATTATTCAAAAATATATTCGCAAGCACTTTACGATCAGTTAAACTTAAGCAATATAAGAATCAATGAAAATTATTGGATTCAAAGCGAAATATTTAACGACTATTCGTGCACAAAATATGATCTTTCTCTTTTTTTCCACATAATTCAAAGATGACGTAAAGTATGAGAAATTTTCCGTTTTCATCGTTCAAAGTAAATATAGAAAATATTTCATTTATTCCTTTCCTATGCAATATCAAGGGGCGCGCCAGGGCCTGTGGTAAGTATTGGTACTAACCACGGGCGCCTGGCGCACCCATTTATACATTAAATTAATGCATGAAAAAATTAAAAAATTTTTTTTAATTATACATTTTAATATTTAATAAAATGTAATATATCAACTTTGCTATTTTCTTTATGTTCTTTCAAATAAAAAAAAAAGCATGAAAATTCGTGCATTCGTTACGAAGATACGATATGCGCCCCCAAATTTTCATCAAATCGCTCTTCAAGCATTTCGTCTAATATCTAGATTCATATTAAGATAAGATAATCTGAACAAGACAATCTCTTGTTTTCATCTCATCTCCTTATATGTATCAAGGGGCTATATACTAACTATACTAAAATATCTCATCATCTCTTTATATGTATATATATAATATACTAACTGTACTAAAATAATATATATATATTATACATACATACATACTATATTTTAAAATAATTTTAAATGAAGCTATTTGTGTATATTTATATTAAATTTTTTTATCTACAACACAAATATAAATTAAATCTTTCAATTAACAACACAAATATAAATTCAATTTTATCAATATTTTTATTATAAATTAATATAATGTTATTTTGTACATGAAATTACAAAACAATTTGTACATGATTATCATCTATTATTGGGTGTACAACTTTGCTTCCGCCGTTTTTTTCCGAAATTCGAGGCTTTATTGTAAAAAACTGGTTATACATTTATGATCCAAAGTATTGTCCATCGCTGGCCACTACTTTCTCCCATCTTTCGGGCAGCATACGAATCCCGCGTTGAAAAAACTGGTCATCTTTTGAATCGATCCACGAATCGATCCAATTTTTTACTTCTTCATAAGACCGGAAGTGCTGGTCAGCTAGGCCGTGTGCCATTGATCGAAACAAGTGATAGTCCGAGGGAGCAACGTCTGGAGAATACGGCGGGTGGGGTAGGACTTCCCATTTCAAAGTTTCCAAGTATGTCTTGACCACTTTCGCAACATGGGGTCGAGCATTGTCATGCTGTAAAATCACTTTATCATGTCTCTCGTTGTATTGCGGCCGTTTGTCTTTCAATGCTCGGCTCAAACGCATTAATTGCGTTCGATAACGATTGCCTGTAATTGTTTTAGTCGGTTTTAACAACTCATAATACACTACGCCGAGCTGGTCCCACCAAATACTGAGCATGATCTTGGAACCGTGAATATTCGGTTTGGCCGTCGACGTGGAAGCATGGCCGGGATATCTGTCACAATGCGATGCAGAAATCCCTTCCGTCTTTGCCTTGCAAGCAGCTGTTCACAAACACACAAACGCCGTTCAACATCTCTCGGCTTCAACTCGTACGGCACCCAATTTCCTTGTTTCTGAATCATTCCCATGACTCTCAGGCGTTTTGAAATGGCTTGTTGCGTCACTCCCAATGATCCTGCCAATTCTTGTTGCGTTTCACACGAGTCTTGATCAAGTAATGCCTCCAATTCTGCATCTTCGAAAACCTTCTTTCTTCTACCGCCATGCTGGTCTTCGACGTTAAAATCGCCGTTCTTGAACCGTTGAAACCACTCTCGGCACGTTCTTTCACTAATAGCGGTCTGACCATAGGTATTTGAGAGCATTCGATGAGCCTCAGTCGCAGATTTCTTCATATTAAAGCAGAAAATTAAAACCTCCCGCAAATGACGAGAATTTGGCTCGTAAGCTGACATGTTTAATCGAGAATAACTTTATGATGCAGACACAAATCGACTAATATTTCGATGGCGTTCTGTTTACAAATACCTAAGCTTATTGTATGACATCTATGATCTATTTATTTCAACTGCCACTTACCGCTACAGCCATCTATTGCAAAACGGCGGAAGCAAAGTTGTACACCCAATACTTTAAATTCAACTTAGTTTTATAATAAAATTTATATCAAAATTATATTTCTTAAAATTTAACTTATTTTTATAAAGTTTTTACACAAACATTTTGTAAAATATAAAAATAATAAAATTATAAAAAAAGCAGTGGCCAAAACTTTCTCGAAATATTTACATTCTTTCCTTAGAACAAACGTTAATTTTATAACATTCTACAAAATTTTACAAGTTTTTAGAATTTCATTTTCTTTTATCTATACAACTAATGCATCATATAGTGCAATCATTCTTCACATATTCTTTCATAATAAATCTAATATAATATTTTATAATTTGATAAATATTCTACCCAATTTATGAAATCTAAATACAACCTTTTTAATAAAAAGAAAATTATGGTAAGTATTGGTTGTCGTTTAAACATATTTTTCTGTGCTCTCTTCATGTATTATCAATTTATCGAATATTAGTATGGCACCTGTGAGTAACTTATCAAAAAGAATATTTAAAATCAGCATTTTTGACTCTCGAAAGTTGTGAAATCAAATAATATTGCTAAGTATTTTCTTTTTTATCAACACATTTTTTTTAACGATAGCTGATCATCAATGTTGTTATATATACTATGCTAATGAATATCTACATGTAAATACAACAATCTTTTAAGGGGTTACCCCCAGTTGTAGCTCAACAAAAAAGGCCTTTTTCATGAATTTTTTTAAAGAAAACTACAAAACTTTTTTAAACGATTATAATATCATCTTAAAGAATACATCTTGAAGAACTTTCAGTAATTTTTTTATTGCAAAATATTACATTGTTAAGTGGCAAATGGCCGCCAATGAAATAGTGTTTTTATTTATACGGTTTGCGGTGACCAACATTGCAGCGAAGTGGATCATTTGAAACAAAAAATGTAGATAGATTTAGTTAAATATAAGTATAAACTAGTCTTTAATCAAAGGATTTAAAAAAATATTCATTTTTCACAAAATGGCGGACAGTCAAAGTTAATGGTTCGATTTTAACGAAAAATCGAACGATTAAAGACTACATTTTTATGTATTAAATAAGCCTGCAAAATTTTAAGAAGATCGGTTCATTAGTGTTCGAGTAATTTTGGTCACCGACTTCAGAAATGCCATCTCGAGAAAAACGCGTTTAAAGTTTTAATTGCCGGTTGTTTACACAACGAATTCTTCTCTTACAACGCTCATATCTCAGTCAATTTTGTTCGGATCGACTTGAAATTTCCAGGTCATATTCTCAGATACTTATACTTAAAAAAAATGCAATTAATAAAAAATCGATTTTTTTAAAGTCGCAAGTGGGGGTAACCCGTTAAATACAAAAAAATTATCGTTTTCGTTGTTATTAAAAAATATGAAAAAATATAATTAATAATTAATTTTCATAAACATACTTTCAAATTTTCTTTAATTTTAAAATATTTTAGACTAAAGAAAGCAATAAAATATAATAATATCGCTAAATATCATCTTTCTTTTTATTAATGTATTTTTTGACCGCTACCTGGTCATCATTTACTTATCGAATTAATAAAAAGTCATTACACAAATTTCTACGCACGAAAGTTGTGAAATCTATTTAATCTTGTTAAGTATTTCAATATTTGTGTCGAACACATTTATTTTATAATTTTAGTTAATACTAAAGAATATTATTTAATATTTTTTACAATTTTCTTTTGAAATGTTACTTTGAATTGAAATATCAAAATATACAAAATATCAATGATGTAAAATAATTCTTTTTACTCTTACATTTATTTAGTTTTTATTTTAATTCAATTTAATAATTTACATATAATTTCATAGTGTTTTCGTACGATAGTAGGAAGTTGCTTCGTATGAAACCACTGAAATCAAATAATTCTTTTAACTATATTTTTCTATATCTTTTATGCTATATTCTTTTACAACTTATATATTTCATAAAAAGTTACTTGTGACATGTAATTAAAACCACACTTGCCGGACACTTGTAGAGTGTAATGGTGGAGAATATAAATAATAAAATATATAGAATATAAAAAATAAATGAACATTTGATTTAATAATTATATTTTTCTATTTCTATTTAAATTATGAAGTGCTTTATTTTTCAAATGAAAAATTATCAAATGTTAAAAAATTGTTGTTGACAAACTTTAATAATTTTTTATTACATATATATATATATATATATATATATATATATATACAGTCTGTCAAGTAAGAGCGTGGTCGTGTTAATTTATAAAAAAATTTATTTGATGAAACTTTCATATTTATATATACATTGTACACATTACAAACAATGATGCAATTCGGTCAATAATATGTCCAGTCACCACCGGCGTCGATAATTGCCTGGCATCTCCGAGGCATGCTTTCTACTAATTTGACGGCGTATTCTAGTGGCAAGGATCTCCAGATCCGACGAATTTCGTAAGACAACTGCTTCAAAGTGTATGTGCGTCTTCCACGAAGCTTCCGTTTAATATATGCCCATACATTTTCAATAGGGTTTGCATCGGGCGACTGCGACGGCCAATCCAATGTAACGATGCCAGATTGAGTCTTCCACTGAGTACAGAGCTTGCTGCGGTGTTTAGGATGGTTGTCCTCCTGCAAAATCCAATCTTCATTTTTTGTGATGAACCATCGTTTGGCAGATGGCAGTAAAGCTTTTTTGTAGATTTTTATCATTTTCTCGGCATTTAGGTTGTCAGTAAAGAGGTGCAAAGTGCCGAATCCCTGCTTTGAGAAGCAGCCCCAAAGATGCACCTTTATTCCATGTTTTACGGTCCGCTGAACAAGCCTATTGGAGGAAGTTGACCAGGCTCGCGTGAGGACAGAACGTGCCCATATAGAACATTCATCAGTAAAAATGACATTTTCAAAATCTCTTTTAATATTCTCATGCGCTCAAGCGAGTCGCTTTGTCACATGTTTTTCAGTCAACAGAGGCTTCTTCATTGAGTTGCGCCATTTCAGATGATGAGTACGAAGATGGGTTCGGATAGTTTCGTAGGATATATCTAAACCTTTTGCCATTAATTTTGCTTGCCCTTGCCGCAGTGTTAAAGCAGGATTCCGCGAAAACAGATTCACTATTCTTTTTTCATCTTTTTTGTTCACTTTTCCTATCGAGCCACGTTCTGGTAAATCATCGACATTTTTAGCCACTTTATATCGCTGTATCCACTTCTGTACAAATGCCTTCGACTTTCTCATATATTTAGCAGCCGCTGATTGCGACATTTTGGGACCTTTCGGGTGGATGCAAAGGAACACAGCCTCGTAGCGCGACGCGTACTTAGCACTCATGGCGTTTAACGTGATTCTCTTTCAAAAGATCAACGACAATTGAATCTTTGTTGACAATGCATCAAGGACAAAGCTTCCCTCTATCGGCTCGCAAAAGAATTAGAGCAAAATCTTCTATTACCTGTCGGTGAAGTCGACCACGCTCTTACTTGACAGACTGTATATATATATATATATATATTTAAAATCATACAAATATACAACAAGATATGAAATCATGTTAATTTTTTATTTTTTCTTTAATATTTATTAAGGAAAAAATTAGCATATGCTTTGTCATTTTTGTATATTGTAAATGTACTTGTATACATAGAAAGTATAGCTGAAAGTTTGGAATCTTATTATTCGTAATTCGTACTCAATCATGTTTCAGTTATAACATAAAAAAACTATTTCAGTATCTAAAAATATATCTTGATTATATAAATTACCACGAGCATTACCATCTACTTGTTTAATTTCAAACGTAGATAAACTATTACAGTATCTAAAAATATATGTTGATCACATAAATTACTGCGAGCATCACCATATACTCTACAAGTGTCCGGCAAGTATGGTTTTAATTACATGTCACAAGTAATTTTTTATGAAATATATAAGTTGTAAAAGAATATAGCATAAAAGATATAGAAAAATATAGTTAAAAGAATTATTTGATTTCAGTGGTTTCATACGAAGCAACTTCTTACTATCGTACGAAAACAATATGAAATTATATGTAAATTATTAAATTGAATTAAAATAAAAACTAAATAAATGTAAGAGTAAAAAGAATTATTTCACATCATTGATATTTTGTATATTTTGATATTTCAATTCAAAGTAACATTTCAAAAGAAAATTGTAAAAAATATTAAATAATATTCTTTAGTATTAACTAAAATTATAAAATAAATGTGTTCGACACAAATATTGAAATACTTAACAAGATTAAATAGATTTCACAACTTTCGTGCGTAGAAATTTGTGTAATGACTTTTTATTAATTCGATAAGTAAATGATGACCAGGTAGCGGTCAAAAAATACATTAATAAAAAGAAAGATGATATTTAGCGATATTATTATATTTTATTGCTTTCTTTAGTCTAAAATATTTTAAAATTAAAGAAAATTTGAAAGTATGTTTATGAAAATTAATTATTAATTATATTTTTTCATATTTTTTAATAACAACGAAAACGATAATTTTTTTGTATTTAAAAGATTGTTCTATTTACATGTAGATATTCATTAGCATAGTATATATAACAACATTGATGATCAGCTATCGTTAAAAAAAATATGTTGATAAAAAAGAAAATACTTAGCAATATTATTTGATTTCACAACTTTCGAGAGTCAAAAATGCTGATTTTAAATATTCTTTTTGATAAGTTACTCACAGGTGCCATACTAATATTCGATAAATTGATAATACATGAAGAGAGCACAGAAAAATATGTTTAAACGACAACCAATACTTACCATAATTTTCTTTTTATTAAAAAGGTTGTATTTTACCTATTTCAATCATAAATAACGTTTCATTTCATCTCGTGAATGAATTAAAAATTTCGAATTGCTCGAAATTTGAAAAAAATCAACGCTACAAAATTAATTTAAAATCAAAAATATTTATTACAATCAATTACATCGGTATTACGACTATTTTCTCATCGCGATCGCAATGCGGCATGTATGTTTAGGTTTGATTTTTTAATAAATACGTAATGCAATATAAAATCAATACCTATAGCTACATCATCGTTTACGATCGGTAATCGGTATGCATGTATGTATGTATGTATGTATGTATATATATTCTTACGCTAATTTACAACATCGTTCGATTATGCATTCTCCTTCAACTTGTTTATCGAGATGTAATAGATCGATAATATTTCAAGAATCGATTTCGTTTTACTATTAGCACTTCGTGCAGTTGTTAATTCATACTCTCCCCCTCTCTCTCTTTCTCTCTCTCTCTCTCTCTCTCTGTCTTGAGAGAGAATTCAATCACTTACTTTATTTCGCCGCGATCTTTCGCAGGTCGGCAACCGCGCTAAGTGTCTAATATTGGTTTTTATTAAAGAAGAGAAGTAAAGATCGAGCGAAAGAGAAAGAGATCATTGGGGGAGGTGACGTCACCACGAGGAGCTGCACACAGGCGCTCCCAAAGACAAGATGTAGAGAAAGAGAAAGAGTTACATGACGAATAACGTTCACAGAAAACAAAGGTGAGAAAGCATTCGGAGCATTCGACCGATATGAATAATTGATATAATGAAATTATTACGAGGATTGCGTAAATGGGGCATTTTTGCGCCGACGCTCAGCTTTTTCTCTTCTCATCTTAATTGGCCGACGATTGTATTATCGGAAGATGCGATCGATTGGTTTAGAATATTGCTTCTACTTAAATTATAATTTTTCGTGAAGATATGCACGTCGAAAACATTTACAATTATTAAAATGATCAATTTATTTACAATCACAATTTTTTTTTTTTTTTTTTTTCTAAAAAAAACATTGATTTATTTAAGAAAAATTAATGTTGAAAATTAAAATTAGTATGTGTTGAAATTTCGCGAAATAAAAAATCGAGAGAAATCGGATGTCCCCCTTGAAACCCTACAACTTTTATTTAAAATATTTTTTTCCAAAGGATATATTTTCAGAGTTATTCACGTGGGGCGATTAAAATGGGACACCCTGTATAATATTGGTTGTACAACTTTGCTTCCGCCGTTTTTTTCCGAAATTCGAGGCTTTATTGTAAAAAACTGGTTATACATTTATGATTCAAAGTATTGTCCATCACTGGCCACTACTTTCTCCCATCTTTCGGGCAGCATACGAATCCCGCGTTGAAAAAACTGGTCATCTTTTGAATCGATCCACGAATCGATCCAATTTTTTACTTCTTCATAAGACCGGAAGTGCTGATCAGCCAGGCCGTATGCCATTGATCGAAACAAGTGATAGTCCGAGGGAGCAACGTCTGGAGAATACGGCGGGTGGGGTAGGACTTCCCATTTCAAAGTTTCCAAGTATGTCTTGACCACTTTCGCAACATGGGGTCGAGCATTGTCATGCTGTAAAATCACTTTATCATGTCTCTCGTTGTATTGCGGCCGTTTGTCTTTCAATGCTCGGCTCAAACGCATTAATTGCGTTCGATAACGATTGCCTGTAATTGTTTTAGTCGGTTTTAACAACTCATAATACACTACGCCGAGCTGGTCCCACCAAATACTGAGCATGATCTTGGAACCGTGAATATTCGGTTTGGCCGTCGACGTGGAAGCATGGCCGGGATATCTGTCACAATGCGATGCAGAAATCCCTTCCGTCTTTGCCTTGCAAGCAGCTGTTCACAAACACACAAACGCCGTTCAACATCTCTCGGCTTCAACTCGTACGGCACCCAATTTCCTTGTTTCTGAATCATTCCCATGACTCTCAGGCGTTTTGAAATGGCTTGTTGCGTCACTCCCAATGATCCTGCCAATTCTTGTTGCGTCACTCCCAATGATCCTGCCAATTCTTGTTGCGTTTGATACGAGTCTTGATCAAGTAATGCCTCCAATTCTGCATCTTCGAAAACCTTCTCTCTTCCACCGCCATGCTGGTCTTCGACGTTAAAATCGCCGTTCTTGAAGCGTTGAAACCACTCTCGGCACGTTCTTTCACTAATAGCGGCCTCACCATAGGTATTTGAGAGCATTCGATGAGCCTCAGTCGCAGATTTCTTCATATTAAAGCAGAAAATTAAAACCTCCCGCAAATGACGAGAATTTGGCTCGTAAGCTGACATGTTTAATCGAGAATAACTTTATGATACAGACACAAATCGACTAATATTTCGATGGCGTTATGTTTACAAATACCTAAGCTTATTGTATGACATCTATGATCTATTTATTTCAACTACCACTTACCGCTACAGCTATCTATTGCAAAACGGCGGAAGCAAAGTTGTACACCCAATACCAAAAATCTAAAAAATATATAACATTTAATATTCATGTATCAAAGCGTTCCTGCAGACACAAACAAATTATTTATATAATTAAATATTGTAACACTGTTTTTTTTTAATATTCCGATTGTTGTAGTAATGTTAATCAACAAGGACGCACAGTAAATGGGTCTGGTGAATTTTCTTTTAACGAAGCTTGAGCTTGAGGTTTATCACAAGGTGAAACGGGCAATTTCTGGTAATCAATACAATTATTTAAAATTAAAATTTTTATGTAAAACAATATTTGTAAATGATTTAGAAATAATTTAAAATATTTTACAAAAAAGCTTTATTTTATTGTTTATTAGCAATATTGAGAAATAATATCATGGCAAAAATTAATAACAGAACAATAAATGAATTAAAAATTATAATTAAGTATATTCTGTGGTTGAATTAAAAGATATAGCCTATTCGATGGTAATGTTTTACGGTGTTCTGGTACTAGGCTGCACAATGCCAATTGACGGGCATCTTTATAGATATTGGCCACTTCGTCAGTAGCTTTGTCTTGAACAAGACCCTCTTGAACCCGAAAGTATTTTCAGAATCTCGAATCTAAAAATATTAAATTAAAATATTAGTATTAAGAATGTTCTAATGACTGCAGCAGTACATATCATTGGTTGTTTAGCCAAATGCACTTATTGTTAATCATTTACGATAATTAAGCATTATGATAACGATAAGTGCATTTGTTTTCAGGGGGCACCAGCGGGAAGGCAACCAATACCACCCCCCATCTGAAAGTAGAAGAACTTGAAAACAATAACAATAAATTTAGTAAATTTGTTCAAAATTAATTTTCTTTAATCTAATATATTGGCTTACCTTTATTGTTTTAACTTTCATTTAAGTCCTTGAATTGCACTAAAAAGTGTTCTTACGGAAGATAAATTACAAAAACGCGAATGTTATAACCGCGATACATTCTTTAGACATATATATACTTCTACATATTTATAAATAAATACTATAAACAGAGACATAATAATTTATAATAATATATAATGAATACACACGAACATAATGAACAAGAATATTAAATAAACATAGACATAAATTAAAAATTTTAAATATTATTTAAATTTGTTAATTTACGGCTTTTCGTCTCAACAGATTGCTTGGCTGCTTCTTTTCTTTTATTATTATTTTCGCGAGTTTTAGCAAAAATCTTAACTAATAAAAGAACTGAAGCGCATTTAATCTATGTTCATAGCAGTCATTCAGTTGATCAAACCAATTAGGGAATTTTAAACGAGTATAGGCTTCTACATTTTCAATCAAACTAAGCAACAGATTTTCTTTATGCCAAAATTTTAAATAAACTTTGTCAAATGCTTCTAACTGACAGTTAACAATATCCGCGAATTCTTCCGTTGGTCTGATCAAATATGTTACTACTCGCAAAGGGTATAATTAAACGGAATATTAAACAGTGTTACAATATTTAATTATATAAATAATTTGTTTGCGTCTGCAGGAACTCTTTGATACATGAATATTAAATGTTATATACGTGGGATAGGGCTCTGAAGGTAGTAGCGACACAGTTAGATCGTCGGTGAAGAGTGGGGAGTCGTCAAGAGATTTTAAAAAAAAAGAAAAAATAACAGTCTAGCCCGAGCCACGAAGAACGATAGATACTTTTTATTATTTTCATTTAATTTTTTCAATAAATTATATTTGTACTTTCAATTCATCAATAAATTGTTTTCGTATTTATTTTCGCCTCCGATTAAAATTCAAACCCTACAAATTGGGGCTCAGCCGGGATATTGAATCAAGAGTCGAAAGTAGTACGAACAAAAAAAAAGGTGAAAAGGAAGTTAGAACAAGGACGTCAAGTCGTAAAGTTGCTAAGTCGAAAAGTGATCAAGTCGTGAAGTGAACAAGTCGAAAAGTTGTAGAATTGAAAATTATTACGCATAGAAAGGCGTAAGTGAAAAGTCGTCGGTTCGGGAGAATCTTTAAACAAAGGTGTGAATATTATCGTAAAATGAAATATTCAAAAGAAGACAAATAAGTGAGAAAGACGTAGAAGAGTGAATACGCAAAAAAATAATTAACGATGGTTCTAGAAAGATCAAGAAAAGACGTAAAGGAAAAAGAAGACGAAGCAAGCGCTCAATCAGCGCAAGAAGACGGGCCGCAAACAAGCGGAGCAAAAAAGAAAGATAATAAAACGAGCGCGCGCAAGCAGTACAGCGAGAAAACACACACATCAAACGAAGCAGGACAAAATGTAGAAAAGCTCCCTTCGTCGACACCAAAAGAAAAAATTACAATAGCTCAGCTCAGAGAGCAACTAGAGAGATTCGGGTTACCTACAACGGGTAAGAAAGCTGAACTAATAAATCGGTTAGAACAACAAAAAAAAGAAAAAGATAGTCAAGACAAAAAAATCGAATCAGAAGCAAGCGAAAAAGACGAAGCGTTATCGATCGCATCTTGTAATGACGATACATCGGAAGACGAAGAAATACATGATTTCAAGACAAATGTTACGCAAAACAGACAACGAAGAATGATAACAATGGAGAGACCAGTATATCACACATCGAGTTTATTTACAATTAAAGACGTTGAGGGGAGTATTTCACAGTTTTCAGGCGATGACAGATTGTCAGTTGAAAAATGGATTGATGAGTTCGAAGACATATCGACATTGTTGCAGTGGAACGATCTTCAAAAGGTGATTTACACGAAAAAATTGTTAAAAGGTTCCGCTAAACAATTCGTGGCGTTACAAAAAGGCATAATATTGTGGAAGTCGTTAAAAAAGCGGCTCTTGAGTGAGTTCGAAACGAAGTTGAATAGTGCTATTATACATATTGTGAATGTACTATAGTACATTCACAATTATTGAAACGAAAGAGACAGACGGACGAAACGCCGAGACAATACGTTTACGCAATGAGTACGATTGCGAATCAAGGTGATGTCGAAGAGGAAGCAGTAATGCAATATATTATCGACGGGATTCAAGACGATGAAGCAGCAAAGGCAATATTATATAGTGCGAATACGATTAACGAACTTCAAAAAAATCTTGAACGATACGACAGAATGAAAGAGAGATCCAGAAACAAGACACAAAAAGAACAGGTGAGAATCAAATCAAAAATAGTGACGAAAGACAATAAAGGTGACCAACGAAGAGTGGGCATCTCGCACGCGATTGTCCGAACAAAGCCGAAGGACCGAAGTGTTTTAAATGCAATAAATTTGGACACATTGCGGCAAAATGCGACGAACGCGAAAAGACGAAAGTCGGAAACGAAAGATCGGTGAATGTAGTAACGCAAACCGCGACAGACGATGAGATAGTCGTAGAGATTAACAAAGTGCAAATATACGCGATGATAGACACAGGAACGAATCACACGTTAATGCGAAACAGTGAATACGTAAAAATCGGTAGCCCTTCGCTACAAAAGACATCGAAAACTTTCGAAGGGTTTGGAAGTGCACACGTTAAAGCCATCGGGACATTCCATGCAATAATCAAAATACATGGCGATAAGTATCAAGGAGAAATATACGTGATTCCTGATTATGCGATGAATCACAATATGTTAATAGGTAAACCACTCACGAGACAAATGGAGGTAATCATTCGGGGATGTGTGATTACGATAAACAAATTCATATTGACAGAAACACAAAAAGATAAAGACGAAACGGACAATGAAGAAGAAATCAACAACAATGACGTATTTCGCGATTTGAGATTTGTGAATCTTGTTGAAAAAAGCGCGATAGACGTTGACAACCGCTATCGAGAATAGATTGAAACAATTATCGAAAATCACATACCGAAGAAGGAAGTAGTAACCAAAGTCGAAACAAAAATTGTGTTACACGACGAAACGCCAGTGTGCATGAGACCTCGACGACTAGCGGTTAAAGAAAAGATGATTTTAGACAAGAAGTGGACGAATGGTTAAAGGAAGGGATCATCCAACCGAGTAAAAGTGAATACTCAAGTTCAGTTGTAATTGTTCTGAAGAAGAATGGAGAATATCGAGTGTGCGTTGACTATCGACAATTAAATAAGAAAATATCACGAGATCGATTCCCAATGCCGCTAATCGACGATCGGATAGACGCACTCGCTAACGCAAAAGTATTCTCTGTACTTGATTTGAAAAACGGATTCTTCCACGTTCCTATGGCATCTGAAAGTCGAAAATATACATCGTTCGTGACGTCAGATGGACAGTACGAGTTCGTCAAAACACCGTTTGGACTATGTAATAGTCCAACGTTGTTTTTACGATTTATCGACGAAGTGTTTCGTGATTTGATTCGACAAAATATAGTATTCACCTATGTAGATGACCTAATAGTGCCCGGAAAAGACGAAATAGAAGCATTGACGAATTTAAAAGAAACATTGGCAGTCGCATCGGAAAAAGGTCTATCCATTAATTGGAAGAAGTGCGCATTTCTAAAACGTCGAGTCGAATATCTTGGTCACATAATTGAAGGAGGTACTGTAGGTCCATCACCAACGAAAATCAAAGCTGTCAAAAATTTTCCAGAGCCAACGTCGAAGAAAGCAGTCCAAAGTTTCCTCAGATTAACGGGATATTTCCGAAAGTTTATCCGCGATTACTCAAAAATTGCAAAACCTTTATCAGAACAATTGAAAAACAACCAAAGGTTCCGATTCGAAGTCGAAGAAAAACAATCGTTCAAGCGATTAAAACAGCTATTGGTGAGCGAACCAATTTTAAGGATTTACCACCCAAACAATATCACGGAACTTCACACGGATGCTAGTAAGGATGGTTATGGAGCTGCGTTACTACAAAAAGGAAAAGAAGACGATCGTTTCCATGCAGTTTATTTTACAAGTCGCAAAACGTCCGAAGCAGAAAAGAAATTACACTCTTATGAGCTTGAAACCTTAGCAGTGATTCATGCAGTAAAGAAGTTTCGAGTATACCTATTTGGAATAAAGTTTACATTAGTGACAGATTGTTCGGCATTACAAAAAACGTTTGGAAAAATTGACATTTCACCGAAAGTTGCCAGATGGGCGCTAATGTTAGAGGAGTTCGAATATAAGGTAGAACATCGTGCAGGAACTCGTATGAAACATGTAGACGCGTTAAGTCGATATCAAGTGATGACAGTCGAAAATCGAATTATGCCAATGATTCGCAGAGAGCAAGATACTGACGAAAGACTACGCGTGATCAAAAAGGTATTGGAGACAGAGCCGTACGAAGATTATTCATGTGAACACGGAATTTTAATGAAACGAGTTGGCGACAAAAACGTTGTCGTGTTACCAACAAACATGTATCAAGATGTAATTCAAAAGTCACATGATAATGGACATTTCGGGGTGAAGAAAATGCTCGAGAGTATCGAATCTGAGTATTACATTCCTAAGTTGAAAGAAAAACTCGAGAAATATGTCAGTTGCTGCGTACGATGCATACAAGCAGAAGCGAAACGCGGAAAGAAGGAAGGAGAATTACAGACAATACCGAAGGGCGACATTCCACTGGCTACATATCATATCGACCATCTTGGGCCGATGACGGCGACATCAAAGATGTACAAATATTTATTCGTGGTTGTTGATGGATTCTCTAAGTTTGTTTGGATCTATCCAACAAAAACAACAAAGACGAGCAAAGTTTTAGATCGATTGAAAAATCAACAGAAAACATTCGGAAATCCGAAGAGAATTATCAGCGACCGTGGAACAGCATTCACTTCTGCAGAATTCAGGGAATACTGCCAAGACGAGAATATAGAACACGTAATTATAACGAGAGGTGTACCAAGAGGAAATGGCCAGGTCGAACGAATAAATCGAATAATTATTCCAATTTTGACGAAGTTAACTCACGAAAATCCGGATAAATGGTATCGATACATCGACAAGGTGCAGAGCGCGATAAATAGCACTTATCAACGGAGTGTGGGCGTGAGTCCATTCGAAGTACTCTTTGGAGTAAAGATGAGACGAAAAGAAGATGTTAAAATACTAGCCTTGATCGAACAGAAGGCAATATTACAAATCAACGAAGAACGTCAAGCTTTACGTGCTCTAGCAAAAAAGAACATTGCGAAGATCCAGGAGGAAAACCGTCGAACACACAATCGAAATGCCAAGCCAGCAACGAAATATGATGTGGGCGATTTAGTTGCAATAAAGCGGACCCAATTTGGACCTAGTTCCAAGTTGAGAGATAAGTTCCTAGATCCGTATAAAGTAACTAGAGTTAAAGGTAACAATCGTTATGAGATGATTCAACAAACAGAGGGTGAAGGACCTCACATTACAACATCATCAGCTGATCAAATGAAGCCATTCAGAGTATATTCTCCGGGGACCGGAGAGTGTCAGGAGAGGCTGAATGTGGGATAGGGCTCTGAAGGTAGTAGCGACACAGTTGGATCGTCGGTGAAGAGTGGGGAGTCGTCAAGAGATTTTTAAAAAAAAGAAAAAATAACAGTCTAGCCCGAGCCACGAAGAACGATCGATACTTATTATTATTTTCATTTAATTTTTTCAATAAATTATATTTGTACTTTCAATTCATCAATAAATTGTTTTCGTATTTATTTTCGCCTCTGATTAAAATTCAAACCCTACATATATTTTTTAGATTTTTGGTAATTAAATCACAAGTGAATTTTTATAAAGAATATTTATGCTCTGTTACATTATATAAAATGCTCTGTTACATAAAACAATTCTTTCAACAGTAAAATAGTTATTGAAAATTATTTTTGACCCTTAAACATGTCGGGAGATTGCTCAGCTATGTAAATTAATAGTTTAAGGGGTTACCCCCAGTTGTAGCTCAACAAAAAAGGCCTTTTTCATGAATTTTTTTAAAGAAAACTACAAAGTTTTTTTAAACGATTATTATATCATCTTAAAGAATACATCTTGAAGAACTTTCAGTAATTTTTTTATTGCAAAATATTACATTGTTAAGTGGCAAATGGCCGCCAATGAAATAGTGTTTTTATTTATACGGTTTGCGGTGAGCAACATTGCGGCAAAGTGGATCATTTGAAACAAAAAATGTGGATAGATTTAGTTAAATATAAGTATAAACTAGTCTTTAATCGAAGGATTTAGAAAAATATTCATTTTTCACAAAATGGCGGACAGTCAAAGTTAATGGTTTGATTTTAACGAAAAAAAAACGGCCGTTTTTTGGCTATAAAACGGCCATTTTTTTTTTAAACAAAAAATCGAACGATTAAAGACTACATTTTTATGTATTAAATAAGCCTGCAAAATTTCAAGAAGATCGGTTTATTAGTGTTTGAGTAATCTTGGTCACTGACTTCAGAAATGCCATTTCGAGAAAAACGCGTTTAAAGTTTTAATTGCCGGTTGTTTACACAACGGATTCTTCTCTTTCAACGCTCATATCTCAGTCAATTTTATTCGGATCAACTTGAAATTTCCAGGTCATATTCTCAGATACTTATACTTCAAAAAAATGCAATTAACAAAAAATCGATTTTTTCAAAGTCGCAACTGGGGGTAACCCGTTAAATTAGCAAACCTGAAAGAAAAAACAAAATAATAAAATTTTTAATCAAAGTATTATTTAATTAAAATTTTTTACTTCTCGACATTAGAATTTCATTAGTTTGAATAACTAAGTATTGAAAAAAAAAAAAAAAAAAAAATTGTTACCACAAGGATTCGATCTCGAATCTCAGGAGTAAAAGGAAACAACTGAATCCGCATGGCCAGCGGAAGAAGTTACTAACTTATTTCAAGAATTGACATTGGCTTATTAGATTTTCCGTGACGTAACTTAGTGAATAATTATTGAGTTAATTGTTAATTATTTGTAATTCAATTATAATAATCAACTAATAAAATATCAACATATATATTCTATTCACTTTAGCTAATTGAAATTAATTGTAATTACTTTTTATTGAATATTTTAATAAATAAAATGGAGTTTTATACGCAAGTACATTAGACATTGCAGCCGAAAAAATAATTTAATCAATAATTATTTAAAAATAGCAATAAAATATTATTTATGTGATACGCTTATATTATATGTCGGTGTATTTTTTACATAAATTTCAAATTTAAGTTTATTTTTTAAGTATTCAATTAAAAAATTAATATTTTATTTTTTACTTTTTAGAGAATTCTATTATTAAAATTTTTCATTAACGTTTCGTTTTTTCTTTATTTTCAAGTCAAATAGAAGTTTTGTTTCATTATAATTTTGTTGTCGGGAGTTTCTTTTGATATCAAATAAAAGTTTTTGACATTGGTTTTGATTTCGTAAAAAAAAATCCCAATTTTCGTGGTCTATTAAAACGCTCTTCTGAGTCTTAGCACATTTGCTGCGTTTACACGAAATGTGCGTGTAACTTTCCTTCTCTTTTTATCATGCGCGCAAACGTTCCCTCACTTTCTATTATACGCTTAAACGCTTCTTCTCTCTCTCTCTCTCTCTCTCTCTCTCTCTCTCTCTCTATCATAAGTAGTGTAAACGTTCCTTCTCTTTCTATTATGCGCGTAAACGTTCTTTCTCTTTCTATCATGCAAGTTAATGTTCCCTCTCTTTCTAATGTGCAAGTCAGTTCGATGCTAGACCGTAAAGCGGCAGCAGCTTCTTGCGCGCAAAAGTTTCCTCGCATTTTTACCATGTCTCTGGCAATCTCCCTATTCATCTCTGATGCGAGCTAATACGAATCACATATATATTCCTTGGTACAGGTGCCACTCCGGCGGAAAACTCACACATTATGCACATAATATTGGAGAGGGTCAAAGGCGCGGAAGGCAAAACGCAAACGGTAGCGTCTCATTGCACTTAGCAACTTTCTAGCAGACGACATTGCGTGCTGTTTTAAGTTTTGACCTTCGCAAAACACGTTTATTGCAACCAGAGATGAAAAGGGAGATCGCTAAAGGCATTGTAAAAAAGTGTGGCAAGTTTTTCGCGCAAGAAAGTGCTGCCTCTTACGGACGAGCGGTCGAACTATACACAAGTAGAGTGCAAGTGTACTTACCGAATTTATATACACAAGTTCGGTGCAAACGTTTCTAATAAATGATTTAAGATTGATGGAACCGAGTGTTTAAATTTTACTGACTGAAATAATTTAATGTAAAAAATTAGAATATATAGCATTATATATTTTATTACTTTTTATATTACATTTAAAATTTATTAACTAATAAATGTTTATAACAATATATTTGGTGTTTTTAAATTAAAACATTTATTCATATTGATTCCATATATTTTTCCTTACTCAATTTCTATACAGATCTTTCTAAAAAATATACAGCTCTTATTTTATTTAAATATTGTATAATAATAAAGAATATATAAATAAAATTAAAAATTTTAATATATATATATATATATATATATATATATATATATATATTGCAATGTGTAAAGTTTGATTCCAAAACTAATAAAAGTGTATGTTTTAAAAATATTTATACTTCATTTAATTTACATCATAATAATATTGCATCTTTATCTAAATTTTAAAATGAAAAAATAGAACATAAAAATTTTTATTTATAGTCTTCTTTTTACTTAAGTTTGTCTTAGCTAGCTCTCTAGAATCAGATTCTTTTCTAAATGCACTTTTTTTTATTACTCTTTAATTTGTCTTTTTTTTACTACAAATATTTTTTCAATAGATGCATCAAACTTGAAAACTACTATTCTTGAACGTGAAATATCGTCCACTGTAACTTCTTCAATATGATTAGTTACTTTAATATTTTATTTATCTATTTAATTAATTAGATCGTAATCACTTTCTTCGTCAGCAGACTTTACTTTTCATTCACAAAAATAATATTATCATTTTTTTTATCAACTTCGATTCTTGATACGATTTCTTGTTTTATTATACAGCGACCCTTCGAATTTATACAATATAATAATCATTGAATATTCGTTATTAATTTATTTAATAATTTTATTTACATATATTTCACGTTTTTCATCAGAAAAAATAGTTAAAAAAAAAAAAAAATTGAAAAATATTCTCATGCTGCAGGACTCGAATGCTGGTCGATGCGTGTAATGGAGGTAAAAAATATTATCGTTACTTATGCCTTAACCGATTGAGCCAAATTCATCATAGTTAGCCAATGCAAAAACTGATATAAAAGTTGTAACCTTCAGTAAACTTTTAAATATATAATATTTTCATGAATTTTTTAAATGTGAAAAATTCATCTTTATTTAATATTTTTTAAATTAAAATTTTTATTTAAAAAACTACATCGTTAAAATTTTTCTACTACTGTGCTAGTATATATATATGTTATTACTTGCACAGCTATTTAAAGGGCCGGCGTTTGTTTTCACTAATCTAATACGTGGAAATGAAGCGCGATTATAATCGGCGCGTCGCAATTAGCGCGCGTGTTTTTTGTTTTTATAACTGTTCAAAGATCTTGTATTTATTTTCTTCGCTACAAGCTGACGAATGTTTACATGTAAAAATTCGTTCGTTTGACTAATTATAAGACCAAAATTCATAGTCAACTGTATTTTAATTTTTGTTTATCCATTAAAAATTTTTAATAAAAAAAATTCATGAAATTATTTTATATTCAAAATCATCACTGAAGGTTACAATTTTTTTATAAGTTTTTGCGTAATTTATTATAATCATGAGAAATTTAGCTCAATCGTCTAAGGCATGAGCAACGATAACATTTTGCCTCGATTATACGCAAGGATCAGCGTTCGAGTCCTACAGTATGAGAAATTTTTTTTAATACAAAAATTACGTGTCTGTCAGTACAATCTAAAGATTTTGTTTCATCAATTTTAAATCATTTATTAACATAAGAAATATTAATAAGTATAATATCAATTTTTTTTTAATTTACAAAAAAGATTATTAACTATGCTTTCAGATTTTTCTTTTTTTAGTAATTTAGCTACGATAAAATAGTTATTCTGTCAATATTTTTCAATTATAATTTACGTGTAAAGGACAGATTCATTAAAAAGTAAAATAGATTCTTCCGTTTTTTATAAATAAATCAATTCGCTTTAACTTTTTTACTTATACAAACGTACTTATACGTAGCAATCGCAAAGTTTGTAAAAGAAATTTGCCGAACGCATATCTTCGTAGTAACGAGCACAAGCTTAAAAAATAATCGTTGTTTTCTTTATTTCTGTTTCGCTTTTACAAATTCCGAAAGTTTTAATGTTATTAAATATAATACTATACAAAATATTAAATAAAGATGAATTTTTCACATTTAAAAAATTCATGAAAATATTATATATTTAAAAGTTTACTGAAGGTTACAACTTTTATATCAGTTTTTGCATTGGCTAACTATGATGAATTTGGCTCAATCGGTTAAGGCATAAGTAACGATAATATTTTTTACCTCCATTACACGCATCGACCAGCATTCGAGTCCTGCAGCATGAGAATATTTTTCAATTTTTTTTTTTTTTTAACTATTTTTTCTGATGAAAAACGTGAAATATATGTAAATAAAATTATTAAATAAATTAATAACGAATATTCAATGATTATTATATTGTATAAATTCGAAGGGTCGCTGTATAATAAAACAAGAAATCGTATCAAGAATCGAAGTTGATAAAAAAAATGATAATATTATTTTTGTGAATGAAAAGTAAAGTCTGCTGACGAAGAAAGTGATTACGATCTAATTAATTAAATAGATAAATAAAATATTAAAGTAACTAATCATATTGAAGAAGTTACAGTGGACGATATTTCACGTTCAAGAATAGTAGTTTTCAAGTTTGATGCATCTATTGAAAAAATATTTGTAGTAAAAAAAAGACAAATTAAAGAGTAATAAAAAAAAGTGCATTTAGAAAAGAATCTGATTCTAGAGAGCTAGCTAAGACAAACTTAAGTAAAAAGAAGACTATAAATAAAAATTTTTATGTTCTATTTTTTCATTTTAAAATTTAGATAAAGATGCAATATTATTATGATGTAAATTAAATGAAGTATAAATATTTTTAAAACATACACTTTTATTAGTTTTGGAATCAAACTTTACACATTGCAATATATATATATATATATATATATATATATATATATATATATATATATATATATATATTAAAATTTTTAATTTTATTTATATATTCTTTATTATTATACAATATTTAAATAAAATAAGAGCTGTATATTTTTTAGAAAGATCTGTATAGAAATTGAGTAAGGAAAAATATATGGAATCAATATGAATAAATGTTTTAATTTAAAAACACCAAATATATTGTTATAAACATTTATTAGTTAATAAATTTTAAATGTAATATAAAAAGTAATAAAATATATAATGCTATATATTCTAATTTTTTACATTAAATTATTTCAGTCAGTAAAATTTAAACACTCGGTTCCATCAATCTTAAATCATTTATTAGAAACGTTTGCACCGAACTTGTGTATATAAATTCGGTAAGTACACTTGCACTCTACTTGTGTATAGTTCGACCGCTCGTCCGTAAGAGGCAGCACTTTCTTGCGCGAAAAACTTGCCACACTTTTTTACAATGCCTTTAGCGATCTCCCTTTTCATCTCTGGTTGTATCCTGTTAATCTTTTTAAAATAAACATTTCTTTATAATGTATTATATAAATTTATAGTGATTAGTAATTTATTTTAAAATATGCATGTAATTAATAAATACAATTGATTATAAATCAATTATTTATGCATAAAATTGTATTTTATATAATTTAAATAACATTGTTAAATTATTTATTATCTTTTCATGCATTTTGATTTTCTTTAATTTTGTAAGAATAAACCAATTGTAAATTAAATATTTATAAATATATTTATACATACTCAGAAGTAGATTATCTTTTTTTTTTATACATCTATTTTGTATTAGTATAAGATTAGAATTAAATAAATATCACCATTTATAATAATTATATGTGTATTTTATTTTGATTTTCAGTTAAAAATATAAACAGGCCTTCTAAAAATTTTTAAAATAAAAATATGAATATGCAAAAATTAAGAATTTTCAAACTTTTTTATAAAAATTTTTTGGTCTGTAAAAGGCATAGGAAAGTAGAATTTTTTGTAGAAATTGCAGTTCCTTTATTATTGTTTATCAGTATATGGAGCCTGAGAAATTTAATAATAAATTCTTCATCGGATGAACCAAAAAATATTACTTATGCTATAGATAAGACAGAAAAATTTTTGCCACAAAATTTACAATATTTATATGTTGTACCAGATACTGAATTTACAAAAATTCTTATGAATAAAGTAAAAAAATGTCTACATTGTAAGTAAAATAAAATATAACTAATATTGAATGTAAATTTTAAAAGACTTTTATATTTCATCAAATTTCTATTCATAATTTATAAAATTTTGAAAATTGCTTTATTTTTAATTAAAATTTCTATTTTAAAAAATGTATTAGAAATAATATTTTTTAATATTATTTTAAAGCAATATTAAAATACATTTTGTTATATACATTTATATATTTAATTATATTCAAAATAAAATAAGCATTATTTTTAGATAACAGAAGTAATGAAATTTAATTCATAAGAAGATATGCTTAAAAATTATGTATCACAACCTAAAAATATTGATCGCAGAATTATGGCTGTAGTTTTTGAAAATAATATAAATTATTCTACAACTCATTTCCAAAATAAAATCCGGACACTTCGTCATTTACCAAAAGAGCTATATTTTAATTTTATTACTGATAAAAATGTGTTTAAACATGGAGTTACTGGATTACAAATTTGTGTAGATAAATCGTTTATGGAGATAAAAAGTATAGGTTTCAAACTTATTATAAATGTATGTAAATTAAATACAGTTTTTAATTTAACTACATTAAAATTTTTTTTAAAATTATTAATGTAAAAGTATTAAAATTTCAGATTTTTACCCAACAAATGCCTACTCCTGCTCATGTAACATCAGATTTTGGAAATTGGATTTTTGAACAAATATTCTGTGCATTTGTTTTAACAACCTTTCTTATTCCTTTATGTATTGAAACTTCAAATGCATCTAATGAAAAACTTCTTGGAATAAATGTATTTGTTTTATTACAATAACAATGCAATATGTAAATCGCATGACTATTTATAGAAACTAAATTTCAGGTTTTAATAACAATGAATAATGCTCCCAATTTTTGAAATTTATTAAGCTGGTTAGTTAGCGGATTGATTTTCAGTTTATTTTATGTTATCCCTATTGTGGTTTTATTGAACTTCATTACAAATCATTCTGCACCTCCATTTTTTAATTATGGAGATTCTTTTTGGTTAATCCTAACATTACATGTTGCACATTTAATAACTTTTGGCATGCAGATATCTGCGTATTTCCAAAGATGTACGGAGAATTTTTTTTAGTATACACTTAAAAAAATAAATTTTATTAATATTAATAATTCATTACATTTACAGCATTGTTCATGGTAACAGGAATTTTAGTATTTTATGTTAGCTCAAGTGCATTGCAAAGATATGGTATTAAGCAAAATGCTTATGCAATTGTACCGTATTTAGGAATATTTTTCCCAAACATTTTAATATTTAGAGCATGTAAAGAAATATTCCATTATGAAACTATAAGTATCTCAGAATATTATTCTCATATAAAAGTTGAAATTCCAATAAATATTAAAAATTAATAAATTTTTAGTGATTGGAATTCAATGGAATAACTTGTTTAGAGTTGGAAATCCTATGTATGGCATTGAAGGAAGCATAGGAATCATAATGATTTTTACAATTTTAGGAACAATTTTTCATTTTATTATGGCTAATTTTATTTATGCAATAAACCCTGGAAAGTATGGTGTTAAAAAAAGTCCATTTTTCTTTTTGAATGTGATTATTTTTATTTATAAATTTTATTTTATTATATTATATAACTTTCTGATGTAATTTTTAGTTTTTAAAAAGATCAAAAAAAGATTATGACCTGGTTCAAAATTTAGAATCTAAAGACAATATCGGAAGTCTTTTTGAATCAGTATTTCAAGGAATTTATAATCCTGGAGTTCAAATTCGAAATTTGAAAAAGATCTATCATAATAGTTTGTTTCACAAATCGGTAATAATTTTTTATAAAATATTAATTTTCGATTATTATTTTTCTTTTTGATATTATAATTCCAGAAAGTTTATGCATTGAGAAGCATAACAGTCGATTTTTTTCAAGGACAAATAACAACACTATTAGACCATAATGGAGCAGGAAAAACTACAATGATGTCCATTTTGACTGGTAAATTGAATTATTTAATTTTCAATGTTTTAATAATACCTATGCAAAATATTATATACACATTTTATTTGTAGGAATGATAAGCTCGATAGAAGGATCAGTATTTGTGAATGAAAAAAATATTAGAGACAATTTAGATGAAATAATGAATGATATGGGATTATGTCCTCAAGAAAATATGGTCTTTCCCAGCTTTACTGTTGCTGAACAATTGAAGTTTTTTGCTATGGTTTGTAAAATATAAACATTAATATACTGCTAATATATTAGTAATTCATTAGTATGTATAAGTATTTTTATAAAAAGTATAAAAAATGTTTTATATTTTAGTTAAAAAATAAAAATAAATCAAATTCAGTTATTTAACATGAAGTTACACAGTTTCTTCAAAAAATAAAATTATTTGAAAAGAGAAATGCTTTACCAAAGGAATTATCCGGTGGACAAAAACGTCGATTATGTCTTGGAATGGCTCTTGTAGGAGATGCTAATGTAAATTCCTAAAAATGTTTTGCATATCAATTATGATTTAAAATAATAAATTAATTAAATACTGTATTCTTAGATACTTATTTTAGATGAACCAACTTCTGGATTAGATCCAGAAAGCAAACGCGATATTTGGAATTTATTGTTGGTAATTATAATAATATTAAATATATACTGAATTTCTTTAAATAAAATTAATATTTTTGTTAACAAAAAATTAAATTATATTTTAATATAATCAATTAATTAGTTCTAATAAAAAATAACTACTAACATATTTATTCAAACTATTGTTATATTCCCCTTTTAGAAAATGAGAGGTAAAAAAACTATTGTAATCACCATACATGATATGGAAGAAGCTGATATATTGGGAGACAGAATTGCAATAATTCATAATGGTCTTATGAAAAGTTGTGGAAGTTCTATGTTTCTTAAAAAATTATTAGGTAACTATAAACCTTTCATTACAAAACGTTTTTTTAAAAAATTAATAATTTTTTAAATTTAAAGTCAAGGAAACATAGAAGTAACTTTGTCTACTGAACCTTGGTGTGATATTGAAAAAATTCGAAATCATTTCGATCCTGGTAGTGAAATACTTAATAGTGATGGTGGTAAAATAGTATTAAATGTTCCAGAATCTCCTGAGTTACCAAATAGTCTTGATAGAATAGAAAGCCATAAAATGGAACTTGGCATAACAGGAATGAGTGATTCATTAATTACACTTGAACAAGTTTTTTTAAAGTATGTTGTTACTTTTAGTAATAGTAAAAATAGTAAAAATATCTTTCAAATGAAAATTATTATAAATTTTTTTTAATAACCAGAGTCACACAAGATGATACTAATGATAATAAGTCACAAAAACCATTTATTGATACCATTAATAAATTAAAAGGTCATGAACTTGCTAAGCATTCTGCAAAGGCACTGTTGTATAAAAAATTGACATATACAAAAAATAATATATCAGTAATCTTTCTTACTTTGTTTTTGGTATAAATTAATTATTTTTAATTGAGCGAATGCAAATATCTTCTAATTATTCCTTTGAAACGTTTTTAATATAAAAGTAAAAGATTGAAAAGTATTTTTAAAATTTTCATACAATAATTAAAAACTAATTATTATTTAATTTACAAAAATATCAAATTTCTGTTCTCTATTTTATTATTTTTAAAGATATTTAATATTTTTTATTTATTAATTTTGCATTCATTCGACATTTTTTTATTTTCTATATATTATTAATCATTAACAAATTTTTTTTTCTAGTTAATTGTATCATTAATATGTATTTCATTTGTATTAACGGATCATTTTAAACAAAATAAAGAACCTGACTCTATAAAAATAAGTTTAGACATGTATTACAAACCAAAAATATGCTATAAAATTGATGATGAAACTCAAATTTATGGAAATCATTATAAACAAATAACTGAGAGCTTTTATGGAGAAGCATTTCAAAGTTTAAATGAAAATAAAAATTATACTGATGGTAAATTTTAAATTTATGAAATTTAATTTATAAATAGACATTTTCATTAAACTATTAAAATATAAGAAAGTTTAAAATCGATGTTATTTATTTACAGAGTTATTAGAAATAGGTGCGCGTAATGTTGAAATTTACGATTATCAAATGATTGCTGGGGCCAAATTCAATCAAACTTTGAATAATTTACACGCTATAGCATTATATAATACAGAAAAAGCGTTATTTTCGTTGCCCATTTCTGTAAATTTACTGATGAACAGTTTACTTAAAGTTATAGTCGGCAAGGATTACTCGATTTTAATTTCTGTTCAAGAATTTCCACGCGAAATCAGATTCCTATATGTATATTTTAGTCAACTCTAGAATAATTGAGGGATATATAGTTGCCATTATTCTTGCATTTTTCTTTTATCCAGCTGTAGCTCTTTTTGTTATACATCCAATAAGAGAATCATTAACAAATGTAAAACATCTACAAAAAATGGCAGGTGTTTCTGGTTGTGTTTATTGGGGCACTATATTTTTCTTTGATTTTATTGTATATTTAGGGTTGACACTCGTTTTTATTGTTGGACTTATAGTAATAGATTATATTCTGGAGCTTCAAATGCTAATGGTAACTGAAATTTGTTAGTATAACTATTTTAATTTTGCATTTTTGAGCAAATAAAATATTTTAAAAATGAACTTTTTTCCTATATTTATTATAATTATTATAAATGTATATAAAATATTCGATAACATTATTCTAAATGTTTGATTTTAGTGATTCTACTAACATTATTTGTATTATTTGGAATAAATATTTTAATATTGGTTTACATCTTCAGTTTCTGGAAAAGATCTACAAGTGCTACTATAAAACTATTGAGTCTTTTACCCATAGGTTTAGGTAAGAATGACATTAAAAAAAATTCAAAATTTTCTTAAAGTATAACATGTTACTTTATTTAATTTATTAATTATAATTTTATTTCCTACATATCGTTTTTAAATCATTAAATTTTTTTGTAATTCCTGTGAAACTAATTATGCATCTTCTTACCTTAGTTCTGAGCAGAAATCAAAAAATGAATATTATCCGTTTAATTCAAAAATCAATATATTTAATAATACCTTACATAAGTTTTTTCCATGGACAAATATTTTTTTTCAAAACTGCAAAAATATCTGCTGATTGTAAATGATTCATCAAAATTCACAATCAGTTTACTGCTTGTACCTTTTATAAGTATTATATGAAATTTTATTTGAATTGATTAATTTCAAAAGATTACAATTTTTTTTTGAATTTTAAATTGAATTTTTTTATAGAAAATTTATTAACTTTGAAAACCATTTAGTTTTGAGAGTTTTCAAATTTGACTATGATCTCAAAACTTTTAAAATTTCAATCTTGACTTGTTAAGAATTTATTTTTTACTTTTTTAAAAATCACTTTGGTTTTCTAAAAATTAAATTAAATTGCAATGATGCATTTTGATGTAAATAGATTTTTAATTTGAAAAGAATAGTCTAGCGGATACATATTTATTTATATTTTTACTTATAACTTTAATCCATTTAATTTTAGTGAAAGATTGTAAGGATGAAACATGCACAAATATTCCACAATATTTTTACAATTTTGAAAGTGATATAGCATTAGAAACAAGTATTCTAAGTTTATCTCTTACACCTATATTGTAAATTGGAATATTATTCATTTTAGAGAATAAAATTATATTGAAGTTAATAACAAAAATTTTTAAAAGTAGTTCTTATGCAAATCAAACTTTTGAAGAACAAGTGAAAAAAGAAAAACATAGTATAGCTTTTGAACTCTCTAAAATTAAAATTGCCAGTAAGTAACAAATTTTTTTTATTATTTATTTAATATTTATAGATTTTACTTATAATGTGTCACTTAATATATTTAAAATAATAAACTTACATTTTTTTTTTAATTTGATAAATTAATAATAAAAGCGAAGACAAGTAACGATGCCAATGAGGAAATAAGAAATCATGTATTTATTGCATACGAATTGAGAAAGTTGTATAAAAATTTTATTGCTGTACAAGATATAAGTTTTGGGGTAAATAAGGGTGAATGTTTTGGCTTATTGGGTGTAAATGTTGCAGGCAAAAGTACTACTTTTAAAATGATAATTGGAGAAGAAATACCCAATAATGGTGAAAAGAAGCAAATGAGTTCTAATTATATGTATATTAAATAATGGAATGAGCGAGGGAAGGTTGGATAAAGAAATCAACAATTTATTTCGCGGGAAAATACGACTTGTATCGGCGTAAAAACTCTCACGGAACAGAGAGAAAAGCCGAGACAAGCGAATATTTTATTCAAGACGCTAAAGAAATTATACAAAAGAAAGAGACTCTACGATAGACAAAAAAAGGAGAAAAACGCAATTATAATTAAACGCAATTCGCCGCGAGGTACCTTTCGCACGTTGGAGAGCTCTCCTACCTTTACGGTCGCCGGGAACGTGGACAGCACGACGTAAAGTCCTGGCCGCACGTGGGTGGGATGCACCTTCCTCGGTCGCAGGACCTCGTTCGCCTCGACGTCTCGAGGGAACCCTGGACCACGGGCAGACCTTCTCAGCCCTGCCGCGTAGGTAGCAATCGCCGGATGGAGATCGGCACGTCGAGGAAGCTCGCACGTGGCCAACGTCCCAACACTCGATGGAAAATACACTCGCTGCACGCCGCTCGCAACACACACAGTCACACGACGCGACGTACCGGCTACAATAATAAAGAGGTCAACCGCCCTGAAAAGGACGTACGTGAAGACCCAAGACGCACGATAGATATATAAAATTAATTATCAATCAGAGATAAAACGCAAAGGTGACTGATTCCTCGAGAGGAGTTGTCAGTACTAACTGGCACGAACGTGCAAGCCGAGAAAATCCGCGCTAAAAAACGGGAGAGACCCCTGGCGGCGCGCGCATGCGCTCGCCCGCTCTCGCCGCCGTGATCGACGCGCTACGACGCGAATTTCATATCCCTCAATGCCGTACATAACCCGAACATTCCGCCCGCCTTCGTCCAACGGACGAATTTGCCCCTTGAATGTCGGGAGAACAGCTTACTTCCCCTTCTCCTTCAATGTCAGAGGGCAAAGTCGAGCAACATGTCGCCTGAAAGAAGAGGTGGTTGTCTTGATGGTTACGACTCGCACCAACCCATCTGGACCAGGATGCACCTCGATGACCCTGCCCAATGGCCATTTTGATGGAGGGTACCGATCATCTTTGACTAGCACTAGCTGACCTACCGCAAAGTTTTCGCAAGGATCCCTCCACTTTCCCCTCTCTTGTAAGTGAAGCAGATACTCGGTCGACCAACGCTTCCAGAAGTTGTTACGGATACGCTGAAGCAGCTGGAACCTGGTGAACCGATTTTCTGGCAACTTTGGACAGTCAGCTTCCGGAAGTAACACCGAGACTCCTTCATTGAGGAAATGAGAGGGAGTAAGCGCCCTTAGATCGTTGACGTCAGCATTCAACGCACCCAGAGGACGAGAATTGAGACAGGCCTCGATTTCTACCAAGACTGTAGAAAACTCCTCAAACGTGAGAGTATGCTCGCCAACAACCCTCTTCAAGTGATACTTCACCGATTTGACCCCTGCTTCCCACAAACCCCCATAATGAGGTGCACTAGGAGGAATGAACGTCCAGTTGGTCCCATCGTTGGCAAGAAGAGCGCCAACCTCCTTGTAAAAGTCTGATGCACGATGGAACATACCCTTGAGTTCTTTATCAGCTCCTTGGAAATTTGTGCCGTTGTCGCTGTAAAGATTTTGGCAAATGCCTCGTCTCCCTACGAACCGACGGTACGCACAAATAAACGACGCTGAAGTTAGGTCACTGACGAGCTCGAGGTGAATAGCTCGAGTAGCAAAACACACAAACAGAGCAATGTAACCCTTGAAGGAGCTATTTCCACGACCTTTCGCCATCCGAATCTGAAAGGGCCCTGCGTAATCGAGTCCGGAATGAGAGAAAGCCCTGCTACACATCACTCTGTCAGCCGGGAGTTCGCCCATGAGTTGTTGAGCCGAATGAGGCTTCACCCGTTGACAAGGAACACATGCGCGAATCATCGATTTAACAAGCCGATTTCTACCCAGAATCCACACCTGAGACATTAGAATGCTCGATGTCAAAGACGGACCACCGTGAAGACACTGATGATGAGCGTGTCGCACAAACAACAAACTAAGAGCAGAGTTCTGAGGCAAAATCGGAGGGTGTTTTTGATCGAAAGAGAGACCGGAGTGAGCCAATCGACCTCCTACACGCAAGAGTCCATCCTCATTGCCCAGAAACGGGTTTAAGTTACTGAGACGATTGCCCCTCGGCAGTCTCTTTCCCGATCTCAAAAGCTTAACCTCCTCAGCGAACGCACCTGCTTGAGCTAGACGAATGACTGCCACCCGAGCTGAAGAGAGCTCAGCAGTGGTCAAAAAGAAGGACGAAGAGCTCTCTGCCGGCGTTCCCCTGTTCCGAATACGCTCAAGAGCACGTCTGCAGAGCGCTACGACACGAACAAGTCTAGTTAACGTTGAGAATCCAGTCAGAATCTCGGACTCCTCAGAACTCGGATGAAAGTGATTCGTCCGAACCGGGTCAGCAGGCTGAGGCCACTCTGTTGGAAGCATGGATAGCCATGCCGGGCCCTGCCACCACAGAGTACTGTTGGCCAACTCCCCCGGCTGAACTCCTCGCGTCGCCAAGTCAGCCGGATTCTCCTTAGTCGGAACGTGCGCCCACGTTGCCGACGGTAGCTCAGTTTGAATCAGCGAAACTCGGTTGGCTACGAAGGTCTTCCAGTGGCACGGATGTTTACAAAGCCGAGTGAGCACGATCTGACTATCAAACCAGGCAAATATCGGCAGCCCTTGCAGAAAGTCTAACTTAGTCACATGCAAGATGAGTTTGACAAGAAGAGCTGCACCACACAACTCTAAATTGGGAATGCTCACCGTTTTCACTGGAGCTACCTTCGACTTAGCCGCTAATAAAGAACCTCGGAAATGTCCGTTGTCCTCGTCGATTCGCAAATAAACCACTGCAGCATACGCTCGAGAAGAAGCATCTGAAAACCCATGTATCTGGTAAGAACAAGTAGCATTACCACCTAGCCAACGCTCAATCGACAAGGAAGGCAATGCAGATAAACCCCTGCAATAATCATACCAGCGCTCACGAATCTCAGCTGGTAGAGGCGAATCCCAATCGCACTTCATAATCCACATATCTTGCATCAAGATCTTTGCAATGACCGTGACTGGAGCAAGCCAACCTAATGGATCGAATAATCGAGCAATATTCGAGAGGACGGACCTTTTCGTATAAGCTGCAGACAAGTTCTCCAAGCTGGCAGCATTGAACCTGAAGTTGTCCTGCGATGGAACCCAGCGAACTCCTAAGGCCTTGACCGACTCATCCTCGCTGATCTGCTTCTCCGAGACCTGCCGTGTGGAATCAGGTAGCAGCTCTCGATGGTTCGCAGCCCATTTGTCCAACTCAATTCCAGCGGAGCCTAACAGCTTGGTAAGCTCGACTCTCTTTTGGATCGCAACCGACAGATCATCCGCCCCTGCGAACGTGTCGTCCACGTACGTCTCTGACTCTAGACAACAAGCCCCGAGTGGAAACCGATGACCTTCATCCTCGACTAACTGCGACAAAGTGCGAATTGCTAAGTAAGGAGCACAAGCCGTTCCATACGTGACAGTAGTCAGGCGGAAATCGACAGGTTCAGATGCTGCGTCGGGCGCCCAGACGACCCTTTGGTAGTCCTGATGTTCTGGATCCACCCGAATCTGTCGAAACATCTTGACTATGTCGGCTGTGAATGCAAAACGATACCTACGCCAATTCAAGAGAATCAAGGAGAGATCACGCTGCAACGAAGGTCCTGTTAACAAGAAAGCGTTGAACGAGTGCCCATCTCTCGTACGGCGAGAAGCATCAAACACCACTCTCAGCTTCTACAATAAGGCGAGTTCTTGCACTACTGGATGATGAGGCAGATACCAAGCGTCAGGATTTGAATCTCCGACCGTGGAACGCGTACCATGTGCCCTAGCTTCTCGTACAGATCCATGAAGTCGCGATACGCTCTAGCCATCCTCGAATCACGTAAGAAACGACGATGCAAATTGGAGAGAGAGCCAAGAGCTATTTTGCCGAGACTCTTATGCAACTGACGGAAGATCAGTCTTCAGAGGCAGCTTCACCACATACCGACCCTGTGCGTCCCTCTTGTGAGTGTCCATGAAGATTTTCTCGCATCTCTCATCCTCCGGGTTCAGCTTCAGTGGCTGCGCCAAGAACTCCTCGAGCGTCCAAAAACGCTGCAACAACTTATCCAACTCGTCCTGATGAGCGCAGTGAAGCATCTGAACTGGAGGATGGGTCGCAACCCCTGCCGCCCGCCGTGGCATATCTGCCTCCATTGGCCCGGAAACGATCCAACCAAGTACGGTGTTCTGAGCGACTAGTTGCGATGTAGTGGATCTCTTTACACCAGAGCGAAGTAACTGACCATAAAGATCAGCTCCTAAAATCATGTCGATTTTCTTCGGAACTGCAAACTTAGCATCAGCCAGAATCACGTCAGAAAACTGCTCTCTCGCCAAATCCTCACTAACTTCATAGGAAGGAAGAAGCGACGTGAGTTTAGGGAGAACTAGCATCTCAGTTTCGACCTCGAAGCCCGAATCTACCGCTGAACGAAGAGTGATGGGAACGATAGAATGCGCAATGCCGGTTGCACTAGCCCCAAGTCCAGATAATGGCACGTGTGTACGTCGCTTAGGTAGTCCAAGTAACTGCACAATGGCCTCGGACACAAATGACGCTTCTGAACCTTGATCCAAGAGCGCCCGCACACACGTGCTCCTGCCCTTCAAACCTACCATTAATACACGCGCAGTAGCAAGGAGAATCTTCCTCGATGATAACAGGGGCTTAGCTGCATGCAATACCACCGCTGAGCCAGCACCAGAGTGCTCTTGGTCAATTTTGGACGCAGTACTCGTCGATCTTTGGCTGCTCCTACTAGAATCATGAAGAGAGGAATGATGTTTCTGCTTACATTCCGAACAACGACCAGAAGAAGAACAAGAGCTCACTCGATGATGTCCAAGACAATTGAAACAGAGCCGCAACCGCTTGACTTTCTTCTGACGATCCTGTGGTTTCTTGCCCTTGTACTGAGGGCAACGCATCAGAGCATGTGACTCAGCGCATAGAGGACACTGTGAAGGGTTCGCGTAAAAAACCTTACGAGGATGATTCGATTTGAGCGGAGGAGCTGACCTCTTCTCACCTCGTCGCTCAGGAGCAAGCATGCCTAGGGTTTGAGCTCTAGTTTCGAGGAACTCAACAAACTCGTAGAATGTCGCTGGAGTGTACGATGACTCAGGATCTCCTTGCTCTGCTCCTATCCTTGCTTCGGCCATTTTCCGCTCCTTCTCGCTAAGCAAGGACTCCCACCGCTTACGAGACTCTGTATCCAAACGCTCGGACAAGAGGCAAACGAACCAAACGTCCCAATGATCGACAGGCATCTTTAAATTCTGCAGAGCACGAACGATACGCTTAGCTTCATCAATAAAAGAGCGTAACTCATCAGCTGATTCCCTTTTAAGATGAGGAAGCTCCATAAAAGCCTTCAAGTACCTGGTGATGATGAGCCTCGGATTATGGTAACGAACCTCCAACGCCTTCCATGTGCTTGCATAGTTAGCGTTGGTAGTTGGCACATCTTTGACCAAATCAGCCGCACTCCCGGTCAAACACATCTTTAAATACTGCAATCTAGTCGCATCGGCAATCCAAGGCAAATCATGAACCATATTCTTGAAGTTATCCCGAAAGCTTGCCCAATCCTTATAATTTCCTGAGAAGGAAGGAAGAGAGATTCTTGGAAGTTTTGTGAGCCCAGACTCAGACAGAGTAGAATTTAGAAGTCCACCAGCAAGTGTAGATTGATCAGCGATCTCCAACTGCGACAACAATGTCAAAAACTCATCCAAAGCTTCCTCATACGCCCCTTGAAGCTCGCTAAATTCATCCTCACTGACGTACGTATCGATCTCAGCGTCATCTCTAGCGACAATATCAGAATGAACCTTTCGAGCCTCCTCCCAGATTTGCTTCACCGCATCGATTCGTGCTTGAATTATATTTTTATTAAGAGACGCACGTGGTTTAGCGATCAAACGGCTATGCAGTCCCTTAATTTCCTCCAGGCGCCTTCCCTGTGAGGCAGTCAGCTTTTTCAGCGCTGAGGGAGCCATAGTAAACCGGCTTTAAGAGACGAAAACGGGAGAAAAAGTAATCCTAAATTTGGAATAAATTCGAAAACAGGAGAAAACGAAAATAAATAAATAACTAAATATGCTCGAGAAGAGAGAAAAGGAAAAATGCACAGCTGATACAAGAAGTCACAACAAGAAAGCACGGCAAGAGTGTGCGAGTCGCCAGTCAATACCGAGAATTTACGTGCTTACGCCGCAAGGCTGCGGCGCAAAGCTGAAGCGCGTAACTGACGCACGAGGCCCTAGCGCGCTTGCCGACAACGGCCGATTCCGCGAATCGCCGACCGAACTCTTTAACGACTCGCTCGTTTACAAATTCGCTATGAAATTATTGATTTTTCAACCCAACCAATCACTCACTCCTCACCCGGGGCACCATGAAAAGAAGCAAACGAGTTCTAATTATATGTATATTAAATAATGGAATGAGCGAGGGAAGGTTGGATAAAGAAATCAACAATTTATTTCACGGGAAAAGACGACTTGTATCGGCGTAAAAACTCTCACGGAACAGAGAGAAAAGCCGAGACAAGCGAATATTTTATTCAAGACGCTAAAGAAATTATACAAAAGAAAGAGACTCTACGATAGACAAAAAAAGGAGAAAAACGCAATTATAATTAAACGCAATTCGCCGCGAGGTACCTTTCGCACGTTGGAGAGCTCTCCTACCTTTACGGTCGCCGGGAACGTGGACAGCACGACGTAAAGTCCTGGCCGCACGTGGGTGGGATGCACCTTCCTCGGTCGCAGGACCTCGTTCGCCTCGACGTCTCGAGGGAACCCTGGACCACGGGCAGACCTTCTCAGCCCTGCCGCGTAGGTAGCAATCGCCGGATGGAGATCGGCACGTCGAGGAAGCTCGCACGTGGCCAACGTCCCAACACTCGATGGAAAATACACTCGCTGCACGCCGCTCGCAACACACACAGTCACACGACGCGACGTACCGGCTACAATAATAAAGAGGTCAACCGCCCTGAAAAGGACGTACGTGAAGACCCAAGACGCACAATAGATATATAAAATTAATTATCAATCAGAGATAAAACGCAAAGGTGACTGATTCCTCGAGAGGAGTTGTCAGTACTAACTGGCACGAACGTGCAAGCCGAGAAAATCCGCGCTAAAAAACGGGAGAGACCCCTGGCGGCGCGCGCATGTGCTCGCCCGCTCTCGCCGCCGCGATCGACGCGCTACGACACGAATTTCATATCCCTCAATGCCGTACATAACCCGAACAGCTACAGAGATCAAAATCTTTAATTTTTTCTACATAATTTGACGATTTTTTTTAAATTTAATTTCAGTTTCAAACGTTTATGCAAATCAACTTAGTGGCACATACAGCGGTGGCAATAAAAGACGATTGTCACGTCGTGCTATGACGCGACGCTGTATTTTTCTTTTTTTATTTTGTTTTTCTACCACTCGCTGCGACGCCACACCGCGAGCTCGGACGGTACCATCTGTGCATCTTTTACCTTTTTTTTTTCCTTCTTATTTTACATTTTACCTTTTTTTATTTCCTTCCTTTTTCCCTATGAAAAGTGCTACCGCTACGGAGATAACATCAAGGTACGGAAGCACTGATGCGGAAAGAGTAACAGAGTATGCGTGTATGAATCATGACTAAGAACACTTGTGTCCTACTTTCGGACCATCCCTTTTTTGATAAGGAACAAAGGTGCATGTCTAGTTTTTGATCTATATAAAAGGGTTGGACGATGCACCGACAGGACCAGTCTTTTTCCGAAAACGTTGTCGTGCGCGGAGGCTCTGCCGGTTGGCTACACAGGACCAGTCTTTTCTTACATTATTCTCGTACGCGGAAACTCTGCCAGTTTTATTATATACCAACGCGAATTAATAAGTATAAAGTATGAAGTGTATGAGTGAGTTTTGCAAACGCGGAAATTGTAACTGGATTAAGCCACCCGCCAGTTCAAAGTATAATAAATAAAACAGACATTTTTACGAAATTCTTGGAGTCAACCATTTAAATTTCCTCCCCTTTCCCGCCAAGCAGCAGCCGAGCTAGCCAGCTAGCCAGCGACACCAGCGCACTCAAAACAACGTAAGAACAGTTCTCTCTCTTTCTGCATCTCTCAACTCCTCTCGCCTGAACTGCATTACTTGTGCGATACGTCTCTCTGGTCCTCATAGAGTGCACGTAGACAAATCAGGCATACATATAGAATATATATATATATATTTTCAGCCTACTAACCCGTACGGCGACTCTTACCTACGGAGCATCGTCAGCGTGTAAATGGTTTCCATACGCGCAAGCGCCTTCTCGATCGTATTAACATTTTTCTATACGTCCTTCTAGGCTGTATAGACATTCTATACGTCCTCCTAGGCTGTATACGTCCCAGGAGAAAAAAAAGTTAACAGCGCCACTGCTATGTATTTGTCGCTTCATATAGCCTAGCATGTGAGTCTTCATCGAAACTTATATTTTTGAAACGCGTAATAAGACTTATGTATGTTGAGCGAAGGAGAGAGAACGAGATAGCGATAAGAGCGCGCGCTCCATTGCTCCCACGTGACCACCCTATCTCTGTCTCGCTCTCTCCTTCGCTCAGTATGTACATTCAAGCGACCACGGGGCTCTGCTTTTCTTTTGTTTTCTTTCAGTATAGTGTATCGTTGTGTCGGTAATATTCGTTCTTAATATGTGAGAAGAAGAATAAAAATGGACAATTTATTAAATAATGAAAATAAGACGAGTGATAGTGACAGTGATGAAGAATGCAAACGTGAATTAAATAAACTAATAGAAAAAGCAAAGTCTAATATAATCCCGCAAAATTAAAAAATTTAATAATAAGTGATTTTAAAGTGATAATTTTTTAGTTTATAATTTTGTTTGTGATTTAGATAAATGATTTAAAAGTTTTTTGTGTGAAGAAATTAAATTTAAAATATTTAAAAAAGTTACTGTTTTTTCATGTTAAATAAGAGACTAAAATTCATTGATTATACAAAAAATGTGTTAAACAAATATAGTATTGTTATGATAAAAATAACATAAGAAAGTATTTATATTAATTATAATAGTATTAATATTATTAATAAGCCTTCAAATCTTATAAAAAAAACTTATGTTAAAAATGTTATTTTGTATAAATATTTAATAAATATACTCAAGAAATTTATATTTTTTAATAAATAATAATTGTTCAAGAATTAATTTTGTTTTTAAATATGAATCCATTTACTATTTTTTTTAATTTCATAATTTATATTTATATTTACATTATGTTGTCTGTCACTTTTTGACACTACATGTACATGTACGCGTGTGTGTACAAAATGCGCATGCGTTAGCAGACGATATCTGTAGTTTACGAACTGTCAGTATGGGTTCGAAATTGCATTTTATTGATATGCAACAAAATAAAATTAATTATTCTGTTAACTAAGTAAGAGTCTTCGTACGGGTTAAAAGGCTGAAAAATTTTTTAAGCACCATGAGTGAACCTCGCGTCATTAAAGCTTTCGGCTCATATTTTGTGGATGGATAGAGGCGCCTTAGTCGCTCGCTGCGCTCGCGACTGCGGCCCTACTATCCATCCACAACATATTTTGCCTCAAGCTGTAATGACGCGAGGCTCGCCTATGGTACATAAATAACTAATATATACACATATCTCTCTCTCTCGCTCTCGCACGCTGACTCCAGTTCTCTGTCTCTCTCCTTCTACCTGCGCTAGTATATATATTTATTGCCTCCCGTCCTCGGCAGCTACGGTTGACCGAAATAGGGAATTAAACCTTTTTTAATTATTCAATTTAAAACTTAGTAAAATAAGTTTTCAGTCGTTGCGTCATCCCCTAGGACGTAACACGTTTAAATATAGCAATGGCATTAATTGGTAAACCAAATCTGATTTTATTAGATGAGCCAGCAACAGGGGTTGATCCTGCAGCTAGAAGATCTTTGTGGAATGTTATTCAGTCATGTCAAGCATCCGGCCAAATTGTTATATTAACATCGCACAGGTAATTTTGCTTCAAAAAAGAAAAGTATATCTATATAATTAATAGTAAATTAATAACTAATATAAATTAAATAGGTATATTTATATAAATGGTATGATGATTAAACAAATTTTCTAGTAAAAATAAATAATCATAAATAAATTTTAGCATGGAAGAATGTGAAACTCTTTGCAATAGATTAGCTATTATGGTGAATGGTAACTTAATGTGCATAGGACCATCTTAAGAATTAAAACATTGCTTTGGTGCAGGCTATAATATTCAAATAAAATTAAATTTGGAAAAATCAATAAATGAGAAAGATAAAATAGAAAAAGACGTGAATGAATCCTTTCATGGTGAATAGTGGATCAAAATTCGGTATGTGGAAAAAAATTAAATGCTCTTTATTTGTGTATAATAATATATTTTTAAAGTATTTTTGAAAATATTTTATTTTACAGGGATACATTATGTAATAAATATGAATCTATTGAAGACTTTTGCGTATTATCTTCAACATTGGAGCAATTATTTTTACTGTTTGCTAGGACTGCTGAAGCTTCTTCAAAAACAAAGTAAATTTATTATTATTAAATTCATCTATCTTAGAATTAAAATTTATCATTGACTAGTTTTTGAAGTTTATATGTACATATGTTATATACTTAATGAAAAAAAGTTGTTATACTTATTAATATAAAAATGTTATTCATATTGGAGAAAAAAAAATAGATACATAATTGTATTGTATGAATCATTTTTTTTTCGTTTAAAATTTACTTTTACTTTTTTACATAATCTTTTAAATTGATACACTTAGTCTAGTATTGTTTTAATAACTTTAACACATGTAAATAGTAGTCTGCCTATTGTCCTGCAAAATACTAAAATAATGTTACATGACAATGAAAATCTTCCTAGTCTTCTAAGCTTTACTTTGAACTCAGAAATCAAATAATTATTGGAAGCTAGATCTGGCGAATGCAAAGAATGGTCAGATAATTCTAATACTTTGTTCGATTATATTTACTTAAATTAAGCTGTTAATTCAATAAAAAATTTTCTCCTTAAAAATTTAAGATTTTATGAATTATTAATTTTTTTAATTTGCATACATAACAATTAACATAAAAATAAAATAATATAATGTTAGAACTATACTCTGTTCCTTATGATTTTATAAATTTATGTATAAGATAATAATTATGTTAATAAAGTTATTAAAAGAAAATATAAAACCTTGTTAATTTAATTATGTATTTTAAAATAATTAGTTTAATTATTACATTATATATCTGTCTAACTCATAAATAAATTAAATTTGATTCGAATTCCTTCACCGTAAAATCTACACACCTGTTGTTTTTTTTAAAAATTAAAAAAAATTTGATTTACCCGCTTCTATACACGTTGTCGCTGCAATCGTATTCCGAAAACAAACGAAAATAGCCGAGATAGAACCGTTAGACTTACGAGTTACGAGTTGATCAGTCTAGTACGCAACACGCCGGTTTTTTGCGCGCAACAAAAGATTTACGTTGTCGCGTTTTTAAGCCGGTGAACGTTATCCGTTCATATTTTTCCTCTACATTTTTATTTCTATTCAATAAAAAATGTCACAATCTACGGATGATTCGCAACCAAACAATTTGCTTATGTTTCGTGCAGCGATTGCCAATGGTTTTCAAGATATCGCTAAGTCAGTAAGGTGAGAATAGGAAGTTTTTTTTTTCTTTATTTTTATATTATTTTGATATCCATTATTATAGGTTTCAAGTATTTAATAACTATTAATATTTGAAATAATTTTCATTATTTATATGAATGAAAATACGTTTGACTTAACGCTTTATTCAATATTTCTTATTAAAGATTGAAAAATTTAAGGTATTAACAATGAATAAAATTATTACTTTTTGTTTATTTTATATTTTTAATGCGTTTTGCAAATAAAAAAAAATTAATGGAATTTTTCTCAAAATCGTATGAATTTATTGTACATAAAGTGAATACAACATATTCTTAAGTTTGCTAAACATTTTTAATTTGTTCTCCTTTCTCTTTAATGTTCATGGGCGCTGGTTCATGGAATGATACTGAGGAAGGTATAAATGCTTTTCATTCAACGTTCACACTAAAATGTATAATAAAATCTTATTAAAGTGTTAATAACATTTTTTTTTATTGTATGTAGGTAATAATTAAATAATTAATTAAAAATATAATGGATATTATTTGAAAAAATTTTAATATTATTATTTGGTTTCATATAAAACTATATTTAAAACTTTTTTAAATTATCAAATTTTATTATTTCTAATAAAATTTTTTTTATCTTCTATAATATTATTATATTAAATATTTATAAAATATATCTGCCTTGTAAAAGTTTTAAAAAATTATTTAAAAAAAGCACCTACTCAATTTGTTAAGATGAGTTTTAAAAATATAAAGAAAGTTAGATCAAATAAAGAAATGTATTTGACTAGGTTGGGAGGAATGCAAATTTGTAGATATGAATCAAATTGCACTCCGTCCCGGCCTGATTAGATACATAATATGCAACAGGTTCCAGTTTAAGAAGATTTATAAAAAGATGTATTTTTAAAATAATTATGATTTTATAAATTATATGTTTAAAAAGTAAGTTGATATATTTTAAAATTTTTTAATTTTGAATTTTTTTAATTTTAAAATTTAACAATTTATTTTTGAACATCAATTTTAAAGAAAATTTTTGCATATTCAAACATATATGTATACATGTGCAATAAAATATAACTGATTGGCACTGGCTTGGAACCAGTACAGGTAGTAATTCAAGATCGGTAGAGCATGGGCTCTTTGTTTGGCATTTTGGACAAAGAAAAACTTGATCTCATGTATAGAATTACATCACATACTTGCTTTTCTTTCTCAATTAAGAATGCATAGCTTTATCTTTATATAAGAAAGCATTCAAATATTTCTGAATTTCACAATTACTTTTTCTTTTGAACAATTAATGTTTTTACTTAAAATATTAAGTCTAACTCAATAATTATTGGAAAATCAATAATATCAAAAGTATTTAAAAAAAATATTTGTCAATAAAAATATTTTAGTTTTTCTAATAAATAAATATAAGTTTAATTCTCACAATAAGATTATTTTAATTAATACTTGATTCTTTTGTTTTGTATTTATGTTGTATTTATTAATATTAATAATTGGATTTATTTAAAATTTTAACATTTTAATAACAATTTTTAATAATTATCTATTTTTATTTCAGTAAAGAAGAATTTCTTAAAATTTTTACCATATTGGAATCTGAGCAATCAGTAGTAAAAAAATTGCATAAAGTAATGGAAAATGATTTATTTAAAGCTCTAGATCAAGATTTAGAAACATTAGTTACAGATGAATGTATGGTGGACGGTATGAAAAAATTAGCAAAATTAAATGACGAGACCACTGTGCCACCAAATGTTAAACTGTGGTAAAATAAAAATTGATATTATTTACATCTTTAATATTATTTAAATTAGATAATGCATTTATGGTAAAAAAAATTATTTTAAATTTCAGGAGACCACCAGGAGATGTAAATTTACATTTACGATCTCTAGATGCAGAAAAAATTAAAAATGAATGTAAACATTTAGAATCGTATATATGCAATGTTGAAAAAGAAAATCAAGAATTAACGAAAATAGTTACTAATAAAAGAGAAAGTGTACAAAATGTTAGTGATCATATGAAAAGATTATTAAATATGCCTTTTAAATTATCAGAATTAGAAAATACAGTTAAATTTAATCAAGAGTGTACTGAAAAATTATATAGCGATGCGTTATAACTAAAAATTGATTGAAATTTATGACTCAAGTTGCAAATTTAAAAGAATCATTTATTTGCAATTTTGCTATGAGACTGCAATTTTTTTAAAAGAATTTGTTCTTCTTGGAGTAATTCTTCCTTACTTTTTTTAAGTCTTAGCACTATAGCAGCATTTTTCTTCTATGAAGAAACATAAAAATATACATATTGTAAATAATAATTTAATATTAAACAATAAAAGAAGCAATTCACCTTTTGTATACTGATTTGTAAATTAATACCATTTAATTTCTTTAATAACCTTTCTTTTTCTGCTTTAGTTTTATTTAATTTATCTTTTAAATCATTTTTTTGATACTTAAGTTTATTTATTTCACTAATATTCTTATTCTCGTCATCGGAAATAATATCAATATAATTGTCAAGATATTCAAATAATGTATTATATTTTTCATGAATAAATTTTAATTCTATTTTATTATCTTTAGATTTTCTTTCTGAATATTTTAAAATTGATAATGCCTTCAATTGTAATTCTTTAATATTATTAATGTTACTTTCTAAAGTAAAAAGATCTTGATGAGTATTTTGTAATTTGTTTTGTTCAATCAACTGTTTATCTAATTTGTGAATTTCCATTAATATTTCAAACTTGTCATTTGACATCATAGTGTTAATTGACTCGCAAAAAATAAATTTCAACTATAAATAAAAGAGTCAGTCAGTGTCAGAAAACAGGAGTAGGATATAGAATATTAAAAATTATAAAAATTTTAAAACATTAAAATAAGAATTTTGTAATTATTAAAAGATTTAAGATTTGAATATTTAAAGGAAAATTCCAATTGATAAATATCTATATAATTCTCATTATTAAAATTATAAAATCTATAAAAATTAAAAATCTAGTTTACTGTAAAATAGTTGCGTATTCTTAAAAAAAAATATTTTAATTCACCATGTTAGAATTTAAAAATATAATAGTATGCTTTATCAGTTATATAATTTTATTTATGTATGGAACATAAAAAGCTAATTAATATTAAATATTTATAAATTTTTTTTCATATTTACTTACTTTCAATATTAAAATAATTTATTTGGAATTTTGCACGCGCTTATATTTTTTTAAGATGTCGCCACCGACTGGGACACTCGATTCCCGCTAAAATGTTCCGACAGGAAGTGGATTTAGTTGAATTTCCGTTAGATGGTGCTGGACTTGTCACAAACAGAGACAGCGCAAGAGTCTGAGCGTGGAAAAAGCCCGAGACTCTGCGCACACTCACCGCGCGCACGCCATTGTGTGTGCCGTGATTTTTGCCTCTTCTTCGACGCACCAAGAACTCAATTTGATCTTCCCTTTTTCAAGCAACTCAGTGTTAGAAAAATCCATTATTGACGCCGTTTACATCGATATATATATTAAGAAGGAAGCCAAAATTGCAAAAAAAACATCCAACAAAGGTAAGTGCGCTTCGTTTAAGCTTCCTTTTTTTTTTTTTTTTACAGCGGTCAGCGGTAGTGGTAACGATGAGCCGCGCGACGTAAATACATGTATATACATGTATAAGTACGACTCGAGTATCGATCGCGCGGCTATTTCGTCTCTCTCGCTCTTGTTATTTCGTTTTAAAAACGCGTAGCGTGCGTTTATCCTTTTTTGGAATAGACAAGTGCACTAGAAGTCTGCTGTGTTAAATAATAATCAACTGCGAGGTTTGTTGAATTTTGTTTTTTGGTTGACGAAGTGGCGGGAGGGGTAGTCTCGCTCGCATAACGCATCACCTCGTGTCTTTTCCCGTTTCCGAACGATTATGTTGAGGTTAGGTACATGTTGAGGACGCTTTTGCTTTTTCATTTTACGCCTTGGTGCTTTTCAGAGAAATCGCGTACTAGAATTAAAATAAACGATAAGAAAAATTTTATGTTTTCTTCGTTGCAATACTTAGTTGAAGTAATATGAAAAAGATTTACGCGCACATTACTTTATCCGAGACTCTAGGAATTGTATTTGCGTTGCGTCGCTAATAGAATGTGAAAAGAATAAACTGAATTTTCTAACAAAAGGAATAGAACGTTGGAATGTGAAACATACATATTCAAAAACATAGTTACTTTTTCTGCGTTATAGTTTGTTATAATAAACGTTTTAGAAAGAAATGTTTAAATTTTCAAATTTATGAGTCGTGTTCTTTTACTATGACAGTTGTTAAGATGTTAATAAATATGAAAGAACTCATTTTAAAATTATCATTTTCATATAATTTATAGATTTATAAGGATACGATGATATAACAATTTTTTAGAGTTACAACTAATAAATATTTAAGTTTTAATTTATTTAACATTTTTAATGTAAATATAAAATATTTGTTTTTATATATTTTAAGTATCAATAAATAAAGAAATTGATAAAATATAAATTAAAGAATTAATGATTTCCAAAAATTGAATTGGATTTTTAAAATTATTTTAATATTTAAAAAAAGTAAAATACAAAGTTTAATCAAAGCTATAAAAATATTTTACATTCATAATGATTTTGCATTCAATGATTTTTAAAATTTTATGTATATTGTTTATAAATGTACGTGAATAGCTTCTTTAGCATGCAAATTTATTTTAATTGATTACAGAATATCTTTAATTACTTACATCTAAAATATTATTTACTGTAGTTCGATTTATATAAAGTTAATACTTATTTTTTGTATTTTGTTTTACTATAATACTATTGTATCGATTTTAATGAAATTCCAAGGTAACATTGACTGTAATATTTATATTTTTAAATAATTTTTATAAATAATAATAAACTTTTTTTATTTTGTCTTATAAATATAGCCAATAAACAATGTTGTCTTTATAATTCTGCTTCTTATTTGTCTTCTAACTGCAGGCTACTTTGGTAAAGTATTGTGTTTCATTTGTTTAAACTATTGCAGCAAAAAAATCGTATTATTTAATCAATCATTGTTATTACTATCCAATAATCCTACATTATTTTTATTAATATTTTATACGAATGAAAATGAATTTTTAATTTTTTTTTTATCTATAATAATAAAAAATAGCTAATTATTTAAGCAATTGTTAGTTATTTAAATTATTCAAATTGGTATGTAATTGAATAAAATTATTTCTGAGAACAAATACTGAAATAATTATTATTTAATACATGAAATTTTAACATCATAGACCGCTACAATTTAAAAACACAAAAATTAAATTATTCAAAAATGTAACATTTTCTATGCTATAGCTTTATTTTCACTAAAACTGATAAGATAGACTTTTACGTATACAAAGAAAAAGAGAAAAGGCGCAATTCTCACATTAATGTTTGAATATTAAAATTACCGTGTATGCTTATGACTCGACTTCCTTCATTAAGAAAAAAAAAAAAAAAAAAAGCGATAAAAAGAAGAAAAAAAGGAACAAAATAAATAAAACAAAAGGAGAGGCTTAAAGAATCTTACGCAAGAACTAGTTCTAAAGCTTCTTGCGTCGGCATGTATAGATTAGGAATTAGAGGGGACACGTGACATAATTTATTCTGTTTATGCGTTTACGTCCGCTTTACGCTACATAAGTAACTATTCCCCGATATTTTCGGAGACGAGATGAACGGCTTTCAAGAGACGTACAGTAGAATCGCAGAGAGAGAGAGAGAGAGAGAGAGAGAGAGAGAGAGAGACCCATAAAATTATTTCCTTTTTTTTTCTGATAAAATACTTTTTTACAAATATTTGGAAAGATGTGGTGATTTCTTAAGACTTAAAATTTAAAATCTTTTAAACTCGAAATTTGCCTGACATAGAAAAGTTTCTTAAGCTTATTTCGAAATGAAATAAATTAAAGACGTATGATAGGTGTTAAGTTTTCAATTTCGTTAAAATAATATCGAAAAATTTGAAATGAGAATTTAAATATTTTTTTATGCACCAAATTTAACGATTATTAATAACTATTTAAACAACAGGTTTAAATAAACTCGTTTTGAGCGTAAATATTATTTCGAGTTAATCATCGGACTATTTAGGACATTCGGAACAAAATTTGGAAGTTGCGAAACTAATATTTGAACTTAAATCTTATTTAAACTCGTGAAATATATTCTGAAATGAGTTCATGAACGACTAAATATTGTAATCTATTGTAATTAGTTTTAAAATACTCCATCATATGGCACACTGATTTTAGACATTTCGGTTAACAATTTGCATAAATGTGAGATATATATTTTAACTAGTTCATCCTTTGATTTTATTTTTTTTTTTTTTTTTTTTTTTTATTTTTTTTTTTTTAAATTAAATCTGATATTAACAGAAAATAATTTAAATTGCCACGTATTTCAATTACATATAGAAAAGGTTATGAAAATTAACCGTTTTTAATAATAATTTTATTTTTTTTGTTTTAAACATTGATAGAGTTAAATTAATCAAGATAAGATGCATGTAAACACGGTACGGAAATTTAATTTCACATTAAGGTGAAATTTGCTTTTCTCCCTCATTAAACAATTATTGGCTCAATTTTCCTCTCGCATAAAACTAAACGCGAATAGATCATTTCAATCCAGCGCAATCAATCGAGGCTTTAAAATTCTCGTATTTATTGGATAACACAGGAAACATGTGTTTAACGAATAATTTGTATGTTCCGCGTAATCTTGATGGTCACGACGAATATGCGATGCTTTTAAAGAAGGGAAACGGGTATAATGTAATATATCTCTCTCTCTCTTTTTTTTTCATATTATATACTCATCTTTAATACTTTTTTATGACTAACGGATCATTGTGTATCTATACGAATGACTTTAGAAGAAAAAAAATACATAAACAATAAAAATATAACAATGATATTGTACAAAGATAAATAAATGCCACAAAAACAATTTACAAATACAATGCAAATATTTTTTACTGAAATGTAAATTTATTTTTATTGTATTTATTTAATTTTGATTTTACAATACTTATACATTGTAATTATTTGCATCTTATGACAAATACAAAGTGATTTTTGTAATTATTTAATATACACATATAAATATAATGAAAACATTGATGATATTATTAATATTGGGCAAATTTAATGTTAACATTTATAAAGATAAATAACACCATTTATAATAGAGTATATTTTCAACTTTTGATTGATATGCAACAGGTTTATGTTAATTTACAAGGACGAAACGATAAACAATTCTGGTTTATTTCACATATCTATCGTTACATTATAATCATATTCGATTTATGTTAATCTCAGTTGAGTGAAAATTTTGAATAAATTAATTGCATAGTGTAATTTTGGTAATAGGAATAATGTTTTGTTACAGAGATGAAATTTGCGCGTAATCATTAAAAATTTATTATGTAATATTGGTGGTTCAATTGAAAAAAAATATATATATACATACATACATTCTGTCAAAAAAGTACCGGGAATTGTCGATTTAAATCTGGCGGGGCAATTTAGGCAGGTAAAATTTTTTTTCTAGGTTGGTACAACTGTCCTTAATGACTATGCCAAGTTTGAGCGGAATCTGTCAACGAGTGTGTTTACAGTAGCTGGTTAAGTCAGTCGATGTCAATAATGCGTGCCGATTTTTTACAATCGGTGATTACGTTGAACAAAGAATTTGTCTAAAATTTTGTGTTGCGAATGAAATTTCGTGTGCCGATGCATTGAAAATGTTGCAAAAGGCTTTTGGTGATAAAGCACTATCGAAAACCCGTGCGTATGAGTGGTACAAAGCCTCCAAGGAGGGTCGTGAAGTCGTCGAAGACTTGCCTCGTTCTAGACGCCCATCGATGGCTTCGACCGCAGATAACGTCGATAAAATTAAGGAAATGGTGCTTCAAAACCGTCATACCAGCTTGAGAGAGATAGCACATGAACTTGAGATATCCCACGAGTCCACACATACGATTTTAATTGATAATTTGGGCATGAGAAAGATGGCCGCAAGACTCGTTCCAAAAGAGCTTAATTTTCTTCAAAAACGCTATCGCGAACAGGTCACTTCGGACATGCTGGATCGCGCCAATTCCGATCTCGCATTCATGGAATGCATCATAACTGATGACGAAACGTGGGTGTACGAGTACGATATGCAAACAAGCCAGCGAGCATCGGAATGGGTGGGAAAAAACGAGCCGAAACCGAAAAAAACCACGCCAAAGCCGCTCAGAAGTGAAGGTGATGCTCATTGCTTTCTTCGATATCCATGGCGTGGTGCACTACGAATTCGTTCCAGAGGGTCAGACGGTAAACAAAGAGTACTACCTTAGCGTTATGAAACGTTTGCGTGAGCGTATCCGTAAGAAGCGGCCAAATTTGTGGGCGAACAACTCGTGAATTTTGCACGACGATAACGCGCCGTCTCACTGAGCTACGATTATGACCGACTTTCTCGCCAAAAACTCAACGAACACGCTTGAACAACCACCATATTCGCCGGATTTGGCTCCCTGTGACCTCTTCCTCTTCCCAAAACTTAAATTGCCGCTCCGTGGCACCCGTTTTCAGTCGATTGAAGCCATAAAACAAAATTCGGCGCGCGAGCTAAAGGCTATCCCGAAAAGCGCCTATAAAAAATGTTTCGATGATTGGAAGTGCCGTTGGCATAGATGTATCGGAGCAAATGGAGCCTATTTTGAAGGCGACCCAATAAATTTTGATTATTAAACGTAAAAATGTTTTAATTTAAAATTCCCGGTACTTTTTTGACAGACAGTATATGTATATGTATATGTATATGCATATTTCTTTTTTTCTTAAAATATTGAAGTATGTTGACAAAATATTTATTTTACAATAAAAATATTGTTTTATACTGTCAAGATAAAGCATATTGCTTTTGTTTTTATTTGTATATTTTTTTTAACAAGTAACCAAAAAATATTTATTTAGATTTGGTTGCATTCGTTTATCGATATATCAAACCGTACGGGAAAAAAATTATTTAAATCAAAACTTTTTCTTTCTGTCCTTCAACTAATTAAATGGTATTGCTTAATCGGCGGGGCAACAAAAAAATGAAGTGTGTGTGCGCGCGCACATACACACACACACACACATGTATATATATCTACCAAACTCTTAATTCGAGAAATTGCATTGCAACGATGAAAATTGAAAGAAAGAAAATAAGTAAATAAATAAAATTTTTTTGCTCTTTCTTATTCTATTTTTCTTTCATATACGACGTACGCGCGCGCGTGTGTGTACGAGGTATGTTCAGAAAATAATGGAAATTTTCGTTTTGGAAAAAAATATTTATTTATTCGTGTACATTAATATTGCCGCCTTTAAAGTAGTCCCCATTAGATATTAGCACTTGTGCTAGTGCTTTTTCCAATCCTCGAAACACTTCTGAAACTCGATCTTTGGGATAGCCTTTATAGCTCTTTCAATGATGCGCTTTTAATTTCATCTATACTTGTAAAACGACGGCCCTTTAAGGGATTGCATGGGTTTAAAATAATAAAAAAAACGACTTTTCAAACTATTTTTTTTAATGGTAAATAATGTATTAAACTATTATATTTTATTACTATCAAATAAAGTAACTTTTGAACTGTACACTCTGACAAAAAAGTATCCGGAAATTCTCATTTAAATTGCCCGCGTTGTGTATTTTTAAGTATTTGAAGTTTCTGTATGTTGGTAGGACTGTCCGTAATTACTATGCCAAACATGAGTGCGGTCTGTCAACTAGTTTGTTTACGACAGCTGTTGAAACCAGTCGACCTCAGTGGTAGTCTGCGAATGTTACAATGGAAAAAAATATTGAACAAAGAGTTTGTCTCAAATTTTGTGTTTTGAACGAAATTTCGTGTGCTGACTCGTTGTGAATGCTGGAAAAGGCTTATGGAGACTCTGTTTTATCGAAAACCCAAATGTACGAATGGTACAAAGCCTTTAAAAACGGTCGGGAGATCGTCGAAGATTTGCCTCGTTCAGGACGACCGTCGACCTCTTCAACCAACGATAACGTCGAAAAAATCAAGGAAATTGTGCTCGAAAATCGTCATGCCAGTGTTAGAGAGATAGCTCGTGATCTCAACATCTCTCGTGAAACCGCTCGTTTGATTTTGGTGAACCAATTGGGCATGCAGCGCGTCGCCGCTCGGCTCGTTCCGTTAGAGCTGAATTTTCTTCAAAAACAGTACCGGATGCAGGTAGCTGCAGACATGCTGGATCGTGCGAATTCTGATCCCACGTTCATGGGACGGATCATAACTGGTGACGAGACATGGGTCTATGAATACGACACACAAACGAGCCAACAATCATCGGAATGGGTGGGAAAAAATGAGCCGAAACCGAAAAAACCTCGCAAAAGTCGTTCGAAAATCAAGACGATGCTTATTGTTTTCTTCGATATTCGTGGTGTGGACCAAACACTCGATAAATACCATCAACCAGCCACCTTATTCGCCTGATCTAGCTCCGTGTGACTTTTTTCTTTTCTCCAGACTGAAATTACCGCTCCGGGGAACCAGATTTGACTCCATAGACGCCATAAAAGAAAATTCGCAGAAGGAGCTGAAGGCCATCCCTGAAAGCGCCTATAAAAAATGTTTTCATGATTGGAAAAAACGTTGGCACATGTGTATCGCTTCAAATGGAGCATATTTTGAAGGAGATTCAATAGATATTGAAGAAGTTTAATATTTTTGCGTTTTATTTCAAATTTCCGAATACTTTTTTGTCTGAGTGTATGTAAAAACATTTTTATCCAAAAATGTTGAAAATTTGCCCTCTGACGGCTATTTTACGAAAATCTTCAAAAAATGCGGTGGTCATCGTAACTTGGACTAGAGTCATCTGAAACAAAAAACCAATTTTTTTCTGTTAGTGTATGAGTTTAGCTTGTACTTAAACGAAGGATTTGTAAAAAAATTGAAATCTGAATTTTTGGCAACTTTCCGTGTCAAAAATTTATTTTTCGATACAAAAACCCAATTAATAATGCCATGTGTAATAAATTCCAATGAACGAAAAAGAAAATCCTTCGTTCAAGTACAAGCTAAACTCATATACTAACCCTAAAATCAAACATTGCAAAGTAAGAGATAAGGGGTTTTACGAATATCAAGCACCCCAACATGAGATGCACGAGGACTTACGTAAATCAAGCACCCCAACGTGAGAGTCACGGGGACTTGCGTAAATCAAGCACCCCAAAGGGATCATATTTTGGTCACGTCCACGTCATTAGTCCTAGGTCAAGCTAAGAGCGATAACTGGAGTATTTTTATTTCTTGAACATGAATCTGTATTAAGTTTTTCTCGATCATTCTTCAGTTTTCAGGAAATCTACGAAAATTCATCAAAAGTCAGAAGTTTTTTATAATTTTCTTAAAATTGAAGGGTGATGGAAAAAATCTGAGCACAGATTCGTGTTTAAAAGGCAAACATACTTCGGAAACCATTATGACATGTGATTTGCAGATTATTGAAGATTTCAACAGGTTATGGGTCCACATAAATTATTTTGTCTGTACAATGCGATACATTATTTTCGAAATATTTTTCTCTTCTGAAGATCAATCCATGCTCAGACTTGCTTTATATCCATTATTTTTTTTGTGTGTGGCTGTAATAATCTTTGCTTTACTAATTATGATGGTGTAAGAATTTGGTTTTGACATGGTAATTTTCAAGATGAAGGGTGCCTTCAGGATTTTTTTCATTACTTTATTCACATTCAGAACATCAGAAAACATGGTTATACCAACTTTGAAGCTAAAATCTGAAAAAAAAAATTTTTTTATATTGCTCGTAACCTTCCGGACGAGGATGGTCCATATATGGACCACTTGTCACTTAGGGTATCTAAAATTAGTGATCCGATGTTTTTAGACATACATATTGGTGAAACCTAAAAGGCATTTTGAACCGAAAAATCCCCGTCCTCTAAAGGTCAAAATCGAAGAACACAGTGAGCATAACCTTCACGTTCGACCGCACTTGTCGAGCCTTTTTCGGTCTTGGCGATCCAGAATGCCTTCACTAGGACGACTGAGCCTTAGTTTCGACGTCATATTCGTAAACCCATGTTTCGTCATCTGTTATAACACGTTTCAGCAATTCTATATCGTTGTTGACTTCATTTAATGATCCCTGAGTAACTTCCATTTGCCGCTCTTTTTGTTCAAAATTCAACAATGTTGGAACGAATTTTGCTGCCACGCGTTTCATACCCAGAACATTCGAAAATATTTCATGGTATGAGCCAATCGATATGCCAACATCATCAGCGACTTCTCTGATTGCGATTCGGCGATCATTCAAAACCATTTCTTTCACTTTTTTTACTTTTTTATTGGTTGTTGATGTGCTGGGGCGTCGTCATCTTCAACGTCTTCACGGTCATCTTGGAAACGTTTATACCACTCGTAATCCCTTGTTTTACTCATAGCGGACTCACCATAGGTCTTTGTTAACATTTCACACACTTTGTTTAATTTTTTACGCAAAATTTGATACAAATTCTTTGATCCATTTTTTTAACAAACGAAAATCGCCGAGCTCATAAAATCACGTCTAACCTTAGCGGTTGCCACTGACAAAGTAAACAGTGAATACAGCTGAAAATTGTATCATACTTTAGGGATATGTGTACCAACATAATAAAAAAAAATTTTGACACTCGGACTCTCCGAACACTCCCCGTATAGGATGCATAGAAAATCAGAGAAAAGAAAAGCGAGTTGATGTAGTACATTGGTGTGTTGCGGCGATGCTAACACATTTAAAGCGTGAAAGAATCTTGGAAAATTAAATTCCGGTCAGATGAAGTGGGAAAGATGATGAGAAGGAAGGGGGGAGAGGTAGGGTGAAAGGAGAAAAAATGCAAACGCGCGTTCCATCCTTTATATATCGAGTGAGAGGAGCGAGTGTCTGTGTGTTTTTCATTTTCTTTTTTGTTTTACATTCGTCCTGTAGATGCTACAAGTTCCGTTATACATCAATTTTCGATATTCCTTTTTTTGTTTTTTTGTTTTTTTTGTTTTTTTTTTTTTTGGTTTTTTTTTGTTTTTTGTTTTTGTTTTTTTTTTTTGTTTTTTTTTATTGTTTGATAAGTTTTTGATATGATTGAGTAGAAATTTTAATTATCAGTACTAGGTAGAATTTCAATTCATTAAAGTTTTATAAATAAAATCAATACCACGTTCGTTCTAAACCTAAAGACTTTAGTGCATGCCGTTGCTTCTCCGATATAAAATTTTAAAATTTTATGCAAATCTTCGTTGAAAAAAAAATAGTTTATTGGTTATGTGTTAAAAAAAAAGGTTGAAAGTAATATAAAATTCCTTGAAAGCATTCTTCGAGCATAAGCTTTTCTAGTATTCTTCAAAATATAAGCTTTTTCTTTCTTTTCTTTACTATTATTGTTATTTTATCTTTTACAATTTTATTTTTTTACAAAATATTTGTTAATAATCAGTACAGTACATATTAATATTACGTATTTCTATAATGCAGTAAATTACTCTATGAGATATACATACGTATATACTTCGTATTTTATTTACATAAAACGCGTATCGGATGAATATTTCAACTATACTGGAATTATTCGATCAACAAAAAATATAATAAAAATCCATGAAAAAAAAAAACAAGAAGGTAATTGAAATAAATTTGATTTTTCAAATATACTTTTAAATTTCGAAACTTTAAATAAAGAAGTCAATAAATAAACAAAGATAAATTAATTCGCACACATAACTCGACAACTCTTATAAATCGCTGTATTTTTCATTTAATAATCCAATGTTTCCTCCGGCTACTTGTCTTTCTTTCCATCGAAGCACATAGAAGAGGAGAAGTATATAGAGGTGGTGAAAGAGACGTACACATAATAAGCAGTATGCAATCTTCGACTGTCTTTAGTTTCTCTCTCTGTTTCTGTCTGTCTCTCTCTTTCTCTCTCTTTCCCTCTCTTTCTTTCTCGCTTTTTCAGTTCACCCCCCCCCCCCATACACACCTACACATATAGTACACCCGAGCGCATTTGACGTGTCTTATAGACGCGTATGTACGCGTATGCGCGAAGAACGTCTTCGTTGTTGTGACTTGGAGATAGAGGAGGGGTGTGTATTATCGCTGGTTTTGTGCTTATAAACGGTCCGATGAATAATCAAAGAGAAAGAGAGAGTGAGAGAGAGAGAGAGGGGGGGAAGTGAGAGTGAGAGGGAGAAAGAGAGAGAGTGATAGCGAATGCGGCATTTGCGTAATATCGTCGCGGTCTTTCTTTCACGTGTCTCTAAATTTTGAATGTAACTGCATACGGGGGCAGTAGGGGGAGTAGCGTAATTCAAATACTTTACCTCTCTTTCTCGTAATTGTGAAAATGCACATGTTTATTTCTTTTCCATATGTGTGTGGATATTTGTATGCATATCAGGAAGAGTATTACTGTGTATAGGGATTTTACAGAAGGTATAAGTTGAGATTACTCGCGTAACTTTTTCAATATGGAATCAAAGAATGGTATAGCTAAATCGAGGAAAGCGTTATTCAAATATTATTGTTATAAATTTGACAATATTCAAGAATAAGAAAATTTGCTATTTATTTATTTATTTATTATTCTTCAATTTTTTTACCTATAGCTACTAGGTGGTTCAACATGCAGGCGGACTCGAGCAGATGACAGCACTGAGCTCGATCAAAATATGTTCAACAAGTTGTTTCCTGTCTCAATTATATTGAAAATTTCAGATTGATCTGTTAATTATTCATAGAGTTACAATTATTGAAAGCAGTCTACTTCAAAATTTTTTTAAAACATGGTTAGTGTTGAATTTTGTTCAGTTATCAAACATTATTTTTTACGTGGAAAAAATGCAAAAGAAACGATGGAAAAGCTAGATAAATATTATGGCAAATCAGCTCCGTCGAAAACAATTGTTCGTTATTGGTTTGCTGAATTCAAAAGAGGTCGTTCGAGCACAATAAGCGAACATGGTGGCGGATCAGAAAAAACGGCCACTACTGAACAAATGATTGAAAAAGTTCATGACATTGTTCTTGATGATCCTAAAGTTAAAGTGCGTGAGTTAGTTGAGATCACAAGAATATCAACAGCATCGATTATTTCCATTTTACATAAAAATTTGGAAATGAAAAAGCTAACCGCAAGATGGGTGCCGCGTTTGCTCACTCTTGACAAAAAACGACAACATACTCGTGATTCAAAGCATTGTTTCGAGTTACTCGAGCGTAATCCAAAAGACTTTGTTCGCCGGTTAATAACTATTGATAAACCTGGATCCACCACTTCACACCCAAGATTAAAGAACAATCAAAAGAATAGTAGAAGTCGGTGGAAGCGCTCCCAAACAACCGAAGTCCTAAAAATCGGCCGGAAAGGTTATGACCTCCGAATTTTGGGACGCACATGGAATAATTTTTATAGATTTTTTGGAAAAAGGAAAGACAATAACAGGGGAGTATTATTGTTCATTATTGTACCGATTAAGTAAGGAAATCAAGCAAAAACGACCTCATTTGGCGAGGAAAAATTCTCACAATGCACCAACTCACAAATCGTTGCAAACAATGGCGAAAATTGATGAACTGCACTTCGAATTGCTTTCTCATCCGTCTTATTCTCCTGACCTGGCCCCCAGTGATTATTATCTCTTCCCAAATTTGAAAAGATGTCTTCAGGGTAAAAGATTTTTGTCAAATGAGGATGTCAAGTAAGAGACAATAGCGTATTTTGAGGGTCTTGATCAATCTTATTTTAAAAAATGTATCGAAATGTTAAGAAACCATTGGGATAAGTGTATCAAGGTAAAAGGGAATATGCTGAAGACTAAATAAGAATTTTACCGAAAAAACCGCATTTTCTTAGTTAGTCCGGTTTCATGTTGAACCACCTAGTAATAAAAAAAATTATAATTTTTATATAATTAATCGCAAGTAAGTCTAATTATATTTTAAAAATATTTCGAGAACGTTTCTTAATGACTATAAGACCGTATAATTTTTAATAAATATACGATAAATATTTCCTCTAATATCTCAATTTTATCAACTTTTGGATTATTTTTGGCAATTTATTTGTTTCAACTATTAATCCAATTTATCTTGAAAACAATTTCTTGGAAAAAATCGTAAATAATGAATTATTTTCAACATTTTGATTTTATTCGAACAGAAAAATTAAAAAAAAAATTGCATAAAATGATACAAATGTCCAAAAATAAGAAAATTAATAAAATAAGGAAATAAAAATAAGGAAAATAAAAAGTGCAAAGTAGTGACTGCAAGTTGAAATAATATGACAAAGTAGTAAAAAAAGTAAAGGCGTAATCGTGTTGCGTACGAAAAAACGAGGTAGCGCCAGAGAGAAATAGAGAGAAAGGGAGAAACATCGGTTGGCGGTTGGGTCAACGACAAATACGAGCATCTTTTCTCTCTCGCTCCCGGGCGGTTAGAATTTTCCTCCCCATCCTCTCGTCACACACACACACACACACACACACACACACACACACACACACGCACGCACGCACGCACGCACGCACGCACGCACGCACGCACGCACGCACGCACGCACGCACGCACGCACGCACGCACGCACGCACGCACGCACGCACGCACGCACGCACGCACGCACGCACACACACACACACACACACGCACGCGCGCGCGTATAACCGCGGTGCGCATTGTACATATAAAAGCCAGCAACGTTGTAGTAGCAATGGCAACAGTAGTAGTAGAAGTAGTAGCACTAGGAGCTAGTAGCATCGATGATGTGTAGCACAACAAAGTGTTGCCATAGCTATGGCGAGGACGAGTGAGCGCACGGTTGCCATCACAAAAGCCCCTCTCGAGAGCCCGCGAATCCCCCAAAGCGAACGTCGCCGTCGTCGTTATTGTCGTTGTCGTTGTTGTTGTTGCCCCTCTTTGTCAGCTGAGAATTCACTTATGCGCACACGGTGCGGCTGTGTGTGATCCGCGAGATCCCAAAACGAATGAAGATGAGACGCTTTAAAAGCTCGCGTGTGCTTGACCTTAAAACGAAGAATGAGAGAAATATATAAGGAGAGAAGAGTAAAAGAGTATATGATAAATTGCTGGGGAAGAGGAGGATTTTTCTTTTTATTTTATTGTCTGAGGTTTTATTTTATTTCTCTCTATCTCCTTTTTTTTGTTTATTTTATTTTCCAGCCATATCCATTTTTTTTTTTAAATAGCTAAAATTCGATAGATTTTGTTATGCGAAAATTGGGCCGATTGATATTTTTCGCTCAATCGATCGAGCTTTCAGAATTTTTCATGGTTGGTAGAGTATCGTATTTCATTCAAAGAATGTGTAAAAACGAATTTTGAGTAATCCGTATGCATTATAATATTTAAAAAATCTGTCGTATTTATTTACTTCAAAGATGTTGTAATAAAAAAGAAAACAAATTGTTTAAAAAAAGAAAGCGATGAAAAAAGTCTACTTAAATAGATCGTAAACAATTACTATTAAGTTAAACTAACTTATCAATAACTAATTACCAAAATTGAATCAATCTTTAATTAACTTATATAAAGTTAAATGAAAATAACATTTTATCAATCACAAAGAGACTCAAATCTGTATTTTTCTCTCGTTTTCATATTTTTTCTTTCTCAAGCATCAGATTTTCATTCAAATTAATCGCAATTAGCAAATTTTCTAGCAATGCGATCGTTAAAATTACCACAATAAATTTCTCTCCCGCTTTATCCGTCGTAAAATTTGAAGCTCGCGAAATTTCAGCTATTCTCGTTTCCTTCGCTAGTGGATTTACCTCCTGGTAAAGATGAGCGAAAATCCGAACCTTTTGATCAACGCCGGGTAAGAAGCTTAACGTATATACATCTTTTATAAATATATATGTATATCATCGTATTTATTCGTTGTTCTTTTGTTTTGAGGTTTTCTCTGCCTGTCTGTCTCTCTCTTTCATTCGCGCAAAGTTGGCGTAGTTTTCTCATCATGATAAATTGTTTAAAATAGCCAAGCAATTGGCTGGATCCTCGTTGTTGTCATCCATTGTGTTAAATTTTGTGGGAAGTTCTAAAGTTACGACAAATTGAAGAAGTTTCCGAATGTTCTTTTGATTATCATTATTGTACAATTAATTTTGTAAAAATAGAACGTTTTCTACAATAATTGTTATGCAAACTTATTTATTTATTTTAAAGAAAAGATGTTATTTGCACATTTATTTTCTAGATATTTTTATTATTTCTCAAAATAGTATTACGTAATCGTTATTAAAAAAAAAAAAAAAAAAATTGTCAACTTAACATTTAGAGCAGCATTAAAGTTAACTCGTAACTCGAAGAAAATGTCCTCAAAATAACCCCGTAATCTCACGTTCTCGTTCTCTCGTAATTCACTAATTCTTAAGGTGTTAGGCCACTTAAGAGGCCGAAAAATTAGGCTTTCTTAGGATTTTTTTTTTTCAGGAATACTACAAAATAAATCGAAATTCCAATAGAGAGTATTTATTATACATATCAGTGACTGTATGCAAAAATTGTTTTGAAGCGATTAATTTCAAAATGGCGGCTGTGCAACATTTTTCTGATGACGTCTCCATTTTTTCAGGGTCCACGGCCGGATAAACAGCTCCTGTAATTTTTAAATTATAATAGGCCAATTTTTCTTATTTTGATTTTATATAATACAGTCTGTCAAGTAAGAGCGTGGTCGACTTCAGCGACAGGTAATGAAAGATTTCGCTCTAATTCCTTCACGAGCCGATAGAGGGAAGCTTTGTCCTTGATGCATTGTTAACAAAGATTCAGTTGTCGTTGATCTTTTGAAAGAGAATCACGTTAAACGCCATGAGTGCTAAGTACGCGTCGCGCTACGAGGCTGTGTTCCTTTGCATCCACCCGAAAGGTCCCAAAATGTCGCAATCAGCGGCTGCTAAATATATGAGAAAGTCGAAGGCATTTGTACAGAAGTGGATACAGCGATATAAAGTGGCTAAAAATGTCGATGATTTACCAGAACGTGGCTCGATAGGAAAAGTGAACAAAAAAGATGAAAAAAGAATAGTGAATCTGTTTTCGCGGAATCCTGCTTTAACACTGCGGCAAGGACAAGCAAAATTAATGGCAAAAGGTTTAGATATATCCTACGAAACTATCCGAACCCATCTTCGTACTCATCATCTGAAATGGCGCAACACAATGAAGAAGCCTCTGTTGACTGAAAAACATGTGACAAAGCTACTCGCTTGGACGCATGAGAATATTGATAGAGATTTTGAAAATGCAATTTTTACTGATAAATGTTCTATATGGGCACGTTCTGTCCTCACGCGAGCCCGGTCAACTTCCATCAATAGGCTTGTTCAGCGGACCGTAAAACATGGAATAAAGGTGCATCTTTGGGGCTGCTTCTCAAAGCAGGGATTCGGCACTTTGCACCTCTTTACTGACAACCTAAATGCCGAGAAAATGATAAAAATCTACAAAAAGGCTTTACTGCCATCTGCCAAACGATGGTTCATCACAAAAAATGAAGATTGGATTCTGCAGGAGGACAACGATCCTAAACACCGCAGCAAGCTCTGTACTCAGTGGAAGACTCAATCTGGCATCGTTACATTGGATTGGCCGTCGCAGTCGCCCGATGCAAACCTTATTGAAAATGTGTGGGCATATATTAAACGGAAGCTTCGTGGAAGACGCACATACACTTTGAAGCAGTTGTCTTACGAAATTCGTCGGATCTGGAGATCCTTGCCACTAGAATACGCCGTCAAATTAGTAGAAAGCATGCCTCGGAGTTGCCAGGCAATTATCGACGCCGGTGGTGACTGGACACATTATTGACCAAATTGCATCATTGTTTGTAATGTGTACAATGTATATATAAATATGAAAGTTTCATTAAATAAATTTTTTTATAAATTAACACGACCACGCTCTTACTTGACAGACTGTAACTGCTATAGAAGTACGTCGGTTTTTTTCAATATACACAGTATGTCGGAAAAGTTCCCGAACTTATTTTGCAGCGCTTGTACGAGTGGCGCCACCTCTTGGACGACACCGGTACTATGTTGCTACATCCCTCTGGAGTGTCTGAGAATTTTTTCACCAGCATCCGTTCATTAGTTGCCGAGATAGACGTGCTTGAGTGAACGTGTGTTTAGTACCCCGGTGCAAGCTCTACGATGGATGAGAAATTTGAACATCGTGGCGCCTGCTCATTCTTCGAACATTGTGAAGCGTTATCTCGCCGAAAATCAGATCCCACGCATCAATCACGCCCCATACTCGCCAGATCTGGCTCCAGCCGACTATTTCCTATTTCCCAAGCTAAAAATGGCCTTGAAAGGACGATTTTTTGAAGATGTACCGAGCATTCAAGCGGCTTGCACCGAGCGTCTCACAGCGATAACTTCAGAGGAGTACCAGACAACCTTCGAATCACTCATGGAGCGCTCAAATAAGTGTATATCTAGGGAAGGGAACTATGTTGAAAGTTAACTGGAATAAATTTCTTTAGATGTAATTTTCGCTTTTTTATTTCAAAAGTTCGGGAACTTTTCCGACATACTGTATATTCATTTTTAGCCAAATGGCGCACTTCCAAAGTGAAAAGTGAAAAATTTGCCTAAAAAATTATCAGATAATTGCTAATACCAAATGAACTATGAAATATAAAAAAAAAATCCTACGTATTTCCATAGACAATGTGTTTTTCAAGATATATTCAATATTTCAAGTAAATCGGTTGAAAATTGTCTGAGTTATGTTTCCGGCCAACTTAAATTCAGTTTTGAGATACACGCTGGACAGCCACCATTTTGAAATCAATCGCTTCAAAAAAATTTTTGTATACAGTCACTGATATGTATGATAAATACTCTTTATTGGAACCTCGATTTATTTTGTAGCATTTCTGAAAAAAAATTCTAAAAAAGCCTATTTTTGCGGCTTCTAGAGTGGCCTAACCCCTTAACGCGGCCTCGTGTTCCGTACACGCGTATGAACGCGTACTCCAATATATATATGTATAGCATACCAACGTGTATCTGCGGAATTTCACGCGTGCGCTATTTAGTCATTATAAATAGATTTAGTATTTATAAATAAAAATAAGAACACGAGCTGCCTAAAATACGAGGTCTGGCTATTAAATAACGAGACTGCGCGCCTAGAGGGCGCCGTAGAGAGGTGGGGGAAAGAACGAGTAGTGCGTTGGGTATCTAGATATCTTGTCTATGCACGTACCAAAACACGTTCTCGTCACTATTATTGTATTTGTGCAGTAGCGGTTTGAAACGAACGTGTTTTTTTCTCGTGCCGAAAACCATGTGTGACGAAAAACAGGAGCAACGTATCAATCTCAAATTTCTCGTTAAATTGAAAAAAGCTCCGACTGAGTGCTGTAAATTGTTGCAAGAGGCCTATGGGGACAATTCTCTATCTCGTGCGCGTGTTTTTGAGTGGTGTAAGCGCTTCAGTGAGGGCCAAGTGAGCACTGAAGATGACCAACGCCCAGGTCGCCCTGTCACTGTTCCAACTCCGGAAACAGTGACCAAAATCAACCAAATTATGCGTGCAGATCGTCGAATGAGCATCCGGATGATTGCCGAGGTTGTAAACGCCGATAAAGAAACGGTTAGACAAATTTTACACGAGGAATTACACATGACCAAAGTCTGTGCGAAGTTAGTGCCAAAAAAACCTGACTCCTGACTAAAAGCTCTTGCGTCAACAGGTCTGCTCAGATTTCCTTGAAAGGTTAAAAAAAGATTCCGGACTGATGAAAAACATTATTACTTGCGACGAAACGTAGATTCTTCAATACAATGTTGAAACAAAGCAGCAATCGATGCATTGGAAGACGCCTGAATCGCCCAGAATCAAAAAAGCAAGGATGTCCAAATCAAAATTTAAGGCAATGTTGATCGTTTTTTTCGACATTAACGGTATCGTGATGACCGAATGGGTTCCAGAGGGTCAGACTGTCAACCAGACTTACTATTTATCAGTTTTGGCAACACTGCGAGAACGAGTTCGTAAGAAACGGCCCGAGTTGTGGAAGAACAACTCGTGGATTTTGCACCAGGACAACGCACCTGCCTATAACGCGCTATCTGTGAAGCAGTATTTGGCCGGTAAGCGCACTCCAGTGCTCGAACACGCGCCGTACTCGCCAGATTTAGCACCGTGCGACTTTTTTTTGTTTCCGAAGATAAAATGTGCTTTGAAAGGGACCCGATTTGAGTCGATGGAAGCGGTAAAGCAAAAAATGGCAGAGCTCCTAAAGACCCTCACCAAAGAAGACTTCCAGCACTGCTTTGATCAATGGAAAAAACGTATGGAAAGGTGTGTGGCGAGGGAAGGGGAGTATATTGAAGGGGAACATTCGAATGTAGAATAATTTTTATAATAAAACCCTTTTTCGCAACCAGTCTCGTTATTTAATAGCCAGACCTCGTATCTCATATTTTGGTAGGTAGATTTAAGCGCGAGCTTTTCTTTGGTATGTACACGTACACGAAAGCACGAGGAAAGGGAAGGGTAGGGAGGAGGACAAGTCGATGACAGCTGTGATGTGTTTTCGGGCACAAAACTCGAAGAGAGACATTGGGCGAGAAATGATCGATGATGAAACAACTTAGATGTCGTTTCTTTTTGTACGCGGGGCAAAGAGTGAGTTAATCGCGAGATAGATTTTTTTTTTCTTTCATTGTAATTTTTTTTCCTTCGTTATTGCACGCTAATAAATATTTTGTTGTATAAGATATTAAATTAATGTTATTATTGGAAGAATGTTTTTAAGATTGATGAATACAAGAATGTTAAAATATAAATAAACAAAAATTTAAAATGCAGCTATATATACGTATAAATTAACAAACTGAACCGTCATTTGCTTTCCAAATATAAAAACAAAAAATAAAATCTAAAAATAATGCGGCATATCGTCGTTTAACCAAGCAGATGAATTTCCGCGTCATCGAGTTTAATTGCTAAAGTTGAAAGTCAATTTACTTTAAATTTACGCTAAAACTTTATTTATTCATTTTTAATATTGCCATTAAAAAATAAATAGATTGAGTATTTAATATTCATAAAGACTACATTGAAACGGTACGTTATCGATAAACTTACTGATGTTTTCATCTTTTAAAAATGAATAATTATAAATATTAAATAAGCAATTGACAGAAGAATCTCAATTGAATATATATATATATATATATATATATATATATATATATATAAAAAATTTGAATAAAATGATTACTTGATAACATATATTTATTGGAACTTTTTCAAAAAAGTTGTACGCTATAAATTTCAAAACATTTCAATATTATAGAACTGATTCATGTACATCTAATTCATTCAAATGTGCTGCGTGCGCGCGCATGTGTGTGTGTGTGTGTACGCGCGTGCGTGTGCGTGTGCGTGCGTGTGTGTCTTTTTTTTTTTTTTTTTTTTTTTTCCTTCTACGGGGGTCCAGGAGGAAACTTGCTGATAAGTACTCAGGAGGGTCCGCACTCCTGAGTTATGCAGGGTTCTTTGTACCCCCCAAAACCCCCTGCCCCATGCGCCTTCAACCATATATCCCCTGCGGCACTCTTAGTAAATACTACTTCGCAGGGGTGGTCAATGCAGAATTACTGCTCTTCTGTGTCGCTCCTATTCATCATAGGTACTGCGGAGGCTTTTGAGGACCTCCTCCGCAAACTCCGCTATGCTGCTCCATGCTTTTGCGTCCTTCAGCATATACTCTACTATGTTATCCGGACTGATGTTAATGCCCAGATCTTCTTCTAGTCTCACTCGTTTCCTCTGATGGTATGGGCAGTTGAAGAAGACGTGTTCTGCGTCTTCTTCAAGGTTACGGCAGTTGTGGCAGTTCGGAGTGTCAGATCTCCTGAATCTGTGCAGGTATGCCCGGAAGCATCCGTGCCCAGTAAGGAGTTGGGTGATGTAGTACCCGACCTTTCCGTGCGCGCGATTTACCCATGCGCTGATGTTTGGGATCAAGCGGCGTGTCCAAGCCCCTTTGGTGGAGGCATCCCTCCTCTGTTGCCATTGTTGTAGGCTTTCCGTTCTCTCTTCTTTGAGTGCAATCCTTCTTCGCTGCTCCTTCTTCTTCTGATGCTGACGTTCCCGCTCTGATGCGAGGATGTCTATTGGGATCACTGATGCAACCACAGTGACCGCTTCGTACGAGACGGTGCGGTATGCGCACGCTACTCTTATCGCTGTTAACCGCTGGGTTGATGTCATTTCCCTGCGGTATGATGACAATTCGAGCGCCTTTGCCCAAATTGGTGCCGCGTACAGCAAAACGGAGGAAGCAACTGTTGCCAATAGCCTCCTTTTGGTTTGTCTGGGTCCTCCGATGTTCGGCATGATTCTCGCCAGAGCTCCTTGTACCGCTGCAGCTTTCTTGTTGGCTGCGGTGATATGCATCTTGAAGTTGAGTCTTGCGTCAAGAATCACTCCAAGGTACCTTATGGACGGTTGCGACTGGATGTCGTGGTCACCGACCGTAAGGGTGATAGTCTCTAGTTTTTTGCGGCTGCTCACGAGGAGCGCTTCTATCTTGTGTTCCGCAAGACTCAGGTCCATTGTGCGTATCCACTGTACAATGTTCTTCAAGCCTCTAGTGAATGAGGCCTCTAATTCCTCCAGATGTTTGGCCACGATAACCATGGCCACGTCATCCGCGAATGCCACTAGTGTCACGTCCCTTGGCATGTCCAGTTGGAGCAGGCCGTTGTACATGACGTTCCACAAGAGTGGGCCCAGGACTTAGCCTTGTGGTACCCCATCTGTCACCTTGTACTTCACTGGTCCTTCCTCTGTCTGGTACAGCAGTGTCCGGTCCTTAAAGTAAGCCGCTACCATCCTCTGTAGGTACTTCGGCACTCCCATGGTGTCAAGCGCCTCGAGTATTCGATCCCAGCGGGTCAAATTGAAGGCATTTTTGATGTCTAGGGTGACGGTTAGGTAATACATTTTGGAACCTCGCCTCCATCTCTTTCCTGAGATGGCTTCTGTTGCTATTTTCGTGACGAGTTCCACCGCATCTAGGGTTGACCTACCCTTTCTGAACCCGAATTGGTATTCGGAAAGCTTGGGTTCGATGTATTGGTCGAATCGGTCAGCCAGGATCCTCTCAAGGTTCTTTGTGTGTGTGTGTGTGTGTGCGTGTGTGCGTGCGTGCGTGCGTGCGTGCGTGCGTGCGTGCGTGCGTGCGTGCGTGCGTGTGCGTGCGTGCGTGCGTGTGTGTGTGTGTGTGTGTGTGTGTATGTATGTGTGTGTTTCTAAGTAATTATAGCGCAATAAAAATTTCATAGCAAAACTTAAACTACATTGTTTATATATTGTGTGCACTTAATCGCGGGAGATTGTCAGTTCAATCTTTTTCTCGCAACACGTGCCTCTACAAACGTTTATATATACAGGGTGACAAATGGGAAGTTGCCTAAAGTAATCACTTATAATTTTGAGATGAGTGCAGGGAAAGAAATAGTAAAAATACGTAATAAATCAGTGAAGTGATCATTTTTATTTTAAATATGTTTCAGTTTAATCGAACATTTTTAACAAACACATATTACGTTTTTAAAAAAAATGAGAACACCGGCTAGGGAATAACTATTTATGGTAAATATTATCGAAGTGATCACCATCTGGACTTGCACAATAATCAAGCCGTTTTTGGAAACGATAAAAAACTTGTTCAATTTTAGATGAAGAAATACTAGAAATTTCGTTTCTAATAGCTTCTCTCAAATCATTTTTGGTCTTGAGTTTTTCCGCATAACAGTAATCTTTCAGGTAGCCCCATTAGAAGAAATCACACGGGCTTAACTCCGGTAAATAAGGGGGCCATTCTATACTTGCGTGTGCAAACTTGGCATATCCTAAACCGATGACGCGTTCACCATAAACTTCGTAAATAGCTTCAAATACCTCTTGAGTTTTATGCGGCGTAGCACCATCTTGCATAAAATAATAGTTCGTGACTAATCCACTTTTCTTAGCGAAAGGAAAAAATGTTGTAAAGAAGTAACTTAAAGAAATGTTTTATTATTAATCTTAGTGTTTCTCGATTCAGTTTTAAAGCTGCTGCAGCTTTTCTTATGGAACCCGTTGGATTATTCTTGAAATGTTCTTCGACCTCGGCAACCTTATCTTCTGTTGTAACTGTGTATGAAGGACCAGAAAGATCATGACAACGATCGTCAAGAGTATAATAATTGATGAAGTTATCAATTACTCTGAGAAAGAAGTAAAAAAAATTTGAAAACTTTTTTAAAAAATGCGGTCATACGATAAAGTCAAATATAATTTTTTTCATTCTTACCTTCTAAGAGTATTTTTAATGGCTACTCTTTAACTTTCAAACTTAGTACGAAAACCTCTATACGCTTCAATATAGTTTTTACCTCTAGAATAAAAGCACGATGAGATACACCTTTTCTTCGTTCGTAAAGTCACTCATTTTAAAGTACACGTATTGCTCTTTACGGCGTCTAAATAGAAACTGACAACATTCTAGAAGGTACCTACGTGGGCCCAGCCTTATACGATACAGTAGAGGGGGAAAGAGATGCATATACTTTAGGCAACTTCCCATTTGTCACCCTGTATATTAAAAACTATGAGATTCTTGAGAAAAATGTATACGCGTTACGTAAAATGTTAATATTGTGTAACAGTTTTTTTACAATTCTTTTCATGATAATGGATAGGCATAAACAAATAATAAAAACGAATACGCGGGTGAATCGCAAAAACAATTTCGTTTCCTATTTTTTTTGTCGTTCATGAATTGAAATGCAATTTTCTTTTTTTTTTCTTTTTCTTTTGATAAATTTTATAACACATTATTGTTGAAATAGTTTGAAAGACGTTCGAAGTTGGCCTTAATAGAATTACTTTTAAAATTATTTATATTTTTTTATTTTTTTTTACCCGCGTTAAATCGATTCACGCGTACCTTTAGCAAAGAAATTAAAGCACCCAAGCTTTCCATAGACTTCATGAATTATCAAAAATGTTTCAAGCGTCAAGTTTGTAATGTTTCCTCTCTCTCCCTCTCTCCCTCCCCCTCTCTCCCTCTCCCTCTCCCTCTCCCTCTTTCTCTCTCTCTCTCTCTCTCTCTCTCTCTTCTTAAGTTTTCTAATATTTTTTTCCATTTCCTTCTCGCGTATTATTAGCGAGGGAAGTTATACACGTAACCTTCAAAGTTCATACCGAAATAACGCGCACTTTTACCGTGGCGCAAGTGCTTGCAAGTGTGAACACGTCCTCTTCGTTTCTTTTTATTAAGCTAAGGCGAAGGAAAGGAGAAAATAAGTTGAGTTGTTTTTTTTTCTTTTTGTGAAATGTTTTAATAATTTATTGTTAAGTATTTACATTTTTTAGAAGGTAAAAGTGAAGTTTTTACCGTCTTTTGATGTTAGACATTATCGCCGCACAAAGGTTTTGATCTCGAAGAATTAATTAACGAAAAGCTGAGATAATTATTAATTCATTGATGGAAAAAATAAAAGCAAAACGGTCGCGATATTTCCAAACACCGCATTGCATTAATCTCGAACGCTCGCATATTACGTTATAAACAAAAGTCGCGAGAGTGCGTGTAGTACGTATAAAATAATCGCAATGCAAAAGAAATAGGAATAAAAAAAAAGGAGCGTAAAGCGCGCGCGACTCGTCGCTCATGAATATTAATCGGTGCACTGTAGCGACACACGCGCGCGCTCAGATACGTCGATTCCGCGAAATAAATAAAGGCACAGGAGAAGGCGGCACGCTGCTTTTGAAAACGCGTCTATCTCAACACAGCGGAGCTCTACTGCTACGGTTTTTTCCCTTCTTTCGTGCTGTTTCCCAATGCGCCTCGTATACTCTCCTTAAGTTACTTTTATTTTCATTTTTGTTTTTTTATTTATTTATTTATTTATTTATTCTTATGCATCGAACGACGGGATACTAGATTTATTGCAGTTTTCTCGGTCTCTCAGTGTATATTTTTTTCAATTTCGATGCGCAAAGTGTCGCGTAAGGAATTTTTTACGCGCGTGTTTAAGTATGAACCAACGGTTTTACGTTTGGCATATTTTTTTTCTTTTCGTGATGGTGAAATTGACGTATTGGTGATTTCTTACATTTGCAAGGAATAAATTAAAACATCAATAAAAGTTTACGTGTTCGTTTACAAAAAAAATATTAGTATTCAATGTATGGTATACTTGATACAGTGTTTATTGAAAATAGAAGCAATTTTGATACGTAAAAAAAGTTACGTTTTTGAAAAATTGTTTTGGGAAAAGTCCATTGTTTAATAAATAAAATATTTATTTAAATCAATGTACATTATTTTTGCACTTTTGTACCGCTTTAGTTTTAATTATGTGTAAAAATTATTTTACCGAATAATATAAATAAAAAATATAAACAATTTTCTAATTTTTTTTATAAATTATCAAAAAAATGCGATAAAATATAATTTTTTTAGTGCAAACAACATTCCGTTTGAGTAAGAAAAAAAAATTTTTTTCCTCCATTGAGACAAACATTTTTCCTTCGTCACCGTAACCGCAAGGTGCAGCGCGTTTCTCTCTCTCTCTCTCTCTCTCTCTCTTTCTCTCTCTCTCGCCTATATTAGTTATTTATGTACCTTGGGCGAGCCTCGCGTCATTACAGCTTGAGGTGAAATATGTTGTAGATGGATAGTAGTCGACCGCAGTCGCGAGCACAGCGAGCGACTAAGGCGCCTCTATCCATCCACAAAATATGAGCCGAAAGCTTTAAGGACGCAAGGTTCACTCATGGTGCTTAAAAAATTTTACAGCCTTGTAACCCGTACGAAGATTCTTACTTAGTTAACAAAACAATTAATTTTGTTTTGTTGCATATCAATAAAATGCAATTTCGAATCCATACTGACAGTTCGTAAACTACAGATATCGTTTGCTAACGCATGCGCATTTTGTACACACACGCGCACATGTACATGTAGTGTCAAAAAGTGACAGACAACAATGTAAATTTAATCTAAATATAAATTACGAAATTAAAAAAAATATTAAATAGATTCATATTTAAAAACAAGATTAATTCTTGAACAATTATTATTTATTAAAAAATATAAATTTCTTGAATATATTTATTAACTATTTATATAAAATAATATTTTTAACAAAAGTTTTTTTTATAAGCTTTTAAGGCTTATAAATAATATTAATACTATTATAATTAATATAAATACTTTCTTATGTTATTTCTATCATAACAATACTATATTTGTTTAACACATTACTTGTATAATCTATGAATTTTAGTCCCTTATTTAACATGAAAAAACTTGAATGTATGTTGAGTGAAGGAGAGAGCGAGACAGAGATAGGGTGATCACGTGGGAGCAATGGTGTGCGCGCTCTTATCGCTATCTCGTTCTCTCTCCTTCGCTCAATATACATAAGTCGTATTACGCGTTCCGAAAATATTAGGTTGCTGCAGATGAAATGGCCCATTTAGCAATGACATAAAGTTGGCTGAAATTTTAGTGTATTATGTTGGCACAAGGCGGCGCAAATGATATGAAATTGAAGTATAAATACCTTGGTTTATGGAGTCATTTCTGTTTTGCACTTCATAGTGATCGTAAAAACAAAAAGAGAAAGTGAACATAGAAGTGAATCAAAAACGGCTACTTTTACTATACGAATTTAAATTAGAGCACAACGCAACGGAAGCAACGAGAAATATCAACAGCGCATTTGGCCCCGATACAGTTAGCGAACGAACCACTCGGCGGTGGTTCGAAAAATTTCGATCCGGAGATATGGACCTTGGAAATGAGCCACGTGGACACCCAGGACCATCGATCGATAACGACGAGCTGCGTGCATTAGTGGAGTCTGGCCCCCGCCAAACCATAAGGGATCTTGCCGAGAAATTAGGCGTTCACAATTCGAAAGTTTGCTGCCACTTGCAACAACTTGGAAAAGTGAAAATGCTTGACAAATGGGTTCCGCATGATCTTACCGAGCAAAACATGACGTGTCGAATGGAGATTTCAAGTTCTCTTCTCTCCCGCAACAAAAAGGAACCGTTCTTACACCGAATTGTGACCTGCGATGAAAAGTGGATTTTATACGATAATCGTCGCCGATCGGCCCAATGGCTAGATGCCGATGAAACGACACATGCCGAAACCAAGCCTTCATCCAAAAAAAATAATGGTAACTGTTTGGTGGTCTGTAGCTGGAGTTTTCCACTATTCGTTCCTGCAACCTGGCGAAACCATCAATGCTGAGAAATACTGTGCTCAACTGGATGAAATGCATCAGAAACTGATAGTCCAACGACCTAAGCTTGTCAACAGTGATGGAGTGATATTGCTTCATGATAATGCACGACCTCATGTATCGAGAACAACGGTCCAAAAATTAAACAAGTTGTGCTATGAGACTCTTCCTCACCCTCCATATTCACCAGACCTCTCACCAACAGATTACCATTTCTTTAAACATTTGGATCACTTTTGGACAGGAAAAAGATTTAATAATGAAGCTGCTGTCAAAAATGCCTTCGCGGAGTTTCTTCGAACCAGAAACTCGGGCTTCTACAAAACTGGAATAAATGTACTTGTATCTTGTTGGGAAAAGTGTGTTGCATCTATTGGTACCTATTTTGATTAAATAAATTGTCTTTATAAAAAGTTACAGCTGTTTAAAAATTTATTACTAAATCGGCCATGTCATCTGCAGCAACCTAATATAAGTCTCGATGAAGACTCACATGCTAGGATATATGAAGCGAAAAATACATAGCAGTGGTGCTGTTAACGTTTTCTTCTCCTGGGACGTATAGAATGTCTATACAGCCTAGGAGGACGTATGGAATGTCTATACAGCCTAGGAGGACGTATAGAAAAATGTTAATACGATCGAGGAGGCGCTTGCGCGTATGGAAACCATTTACGTGCTGAGTATGCTCCGTAGGTAAGAGTCGCCGTACGGGTTAGTAGGCTGAAAATTTATTTTCGTACTAACCCGTACGGCGACTGTTACCTACGGAGCATCCTCAGCGTGTAAATGGTTTCCATACGCGCAAACGCCTCCTCGATCGTATTATCATTTTTCTGTACGTCCTCCTAGGCTGTATAGACATTCCATACGTCCTCCTAGGCTGTATACGTCCCAGGAGAAAAAAACATTAACAGCGCCACTGCTATGTATTTGTCGCTTCATATAGCCTAGCATGTGAGTCTTCATCGAAACTTATATTTTCGGAACGCGTTATAAGACTTATGTATGTTGAGCGAAGGAGAGAGAACAAGATAGCGATAAGAGCGCGCGCACCATTGCTCCCACGTGACCACCCTATCTCTGTCTCGGTCTCTCCTTCGCTCAACATACATTCAAGCGACCACGGGGCTCTGCTTTTCTTTTGTTTTCTTTCATTATAGTGTATCGTTGTGTCGGTAATGTTCGTTCTTAATGTGTGAGAAGAAGAATAAAAATGGACGATTTATTAAATAATGAAAATAAGACGAGTGATAGTGACGGTGATGAAGAATGCAAACGTCAATTAAATAAACTAATAGAAAAAGCCAAGTCTTATATAATCCTGCAAAATTCAAAAATTTAATAATAAATGATTTTAAAGTGATAATTTTTTTGTTTATAATTTTGTTTGTGATTTAGATAAATGATTAAAAAGTTTCTTGTGTGAAGAAATTAAATTTAAAATATTTAAAAAAGTTACTGTTTTTTCATGTTAAATAAGGGACTAAAATTCATTGATTATACAAAAAATGTGTTAAACAAATATAATATTGTTATGGTAAAAATAACATAAGAAAGTATTTATATTAATTATAATAGTATTAATATTATTTATAAGCCTTAAAATCTTATAAAAAAAACTTTTGTTAAAAATGTTATTTTGTATAAATATTTAATAAATATACTCGAGAAATTTATATTTTTTAATAAATAATAATTGTTCAAGAATTAATTTTGTTTTTAAATATGAATCCTTTTACTATTTTTTTTAATTTTATAATTTATATTTATATTTACATTATGTTGTCTGTCACTTTTTGACACTACATGTACATGTACGTGTGTGTGTACAAAATGCGCATGCGTTAGCAGACGATATCTGTAGTTTACGAACTGACAGTATGGGTTCGAAATTGCATTTTATTGATATGCAACAAAATAAAATTAATTATTCTGTTAACTAAGTAAGAGTCTTCGTACGGGTTACAAGGCTGAAAAATTTTTTAAGCACCATGAGTGAACCTCGCGTCATTAAAGCTTTCGGCTCATATTTTGTGGATGGATAGAGGTGTGTAATGACGCGAGGCTCGCCCAAGGTACATAAATAACTAATATATCCATCTCATACTGTGGATATGCAAACTTTCTTACAAATCCAAGCGAGTCGCGGCAAACAAATCAACCGTATTGTGAGGATAATTCACGTACTTAAGTAGTGCAATAACAACAACGACGACGACAACAACAACGAGGACCAAGGACGCGTTAAGATATATGCGATTATAACAGCAACAAACGGTGTGTTGCGTTTTGGTCATAGGTGTGTCTATCATGCAGTTGACACTGAGAAACCGCAACTGAGAGTAACCTGTCGCCGTCGTAAGACGCGGTAAACCCCACGCTGACCGTTGATTCTTTAGTTTAGACGAAGAGCAAAAGATTAAGCCGTAAAAATGTATCTCGGATACCTTCGATCTCACTTTTATACGAACAGATGGATATAATCGTCAAAGTGGTTTTTGAGAAAACTAAAAAGACCTCGTTCAAAGAATGTATATATACATGTGGGTGTGTGTATGTCTGTGTGTGTGCATGTGCATATATATATATATGAGGGATTGCGATTCATAAAGCGCGCGCGCTTTTCACAATCGCTGCTATGTTTTGACCTTGCGTTCCTTGCGAATGCCCTATTATGTTAAAGAAGTACATGTAAACACATATAAATGTGCGCGCGCGTGTGTGTATCTTAATACGCAACGATCACCTCGCCGCTCCCATTTTACGCGCGCCACTTTCGTTTCGTCCTCGTCGAACCACCGGTTGACTCTTTGTATATAAGTTCGAGTATAAGTCTATGCACTTGGGTGATCTTGTCTGTACATATATATGTGCAAGCGCGTGTGTGTGTGTGTTAATATATGGTAATGGAGGCTTAATGTGTGATCGATAATGTTTGCTGTTATTACTCCATCTTAGAATGTAGATGATGAAATTGGTATTGTTTATCATTCATTTTAGTTTTATCGGTAGCTATTTAGAAGCTTTGTTGACCGTTTTTTTGCGACATATTTATTTTAATATTTTATTTTCGCATACATTAGTGTAATGTATTATTTAAATTATATTTGTTTTTAATTTTCTCGATCTATTTAGCTTTTCCGAAATATTATTGAAAATGAAGGACGGGTCAGTCAGCTGTCAATCCGAATTAACCCGACAGAAAGGATAATGAAAAAGAACGCATAGTCCGGTTAAAAACTATACGAATTTCAACCTTCACGCATTTGTTCGTTAATTTTTAAATCAAATTATCTGTGCTTTTGTTGCGTAATTTTTATTAAATACCGACATTTTCATTTTGTTTTCGTAATTACAAATTTTGATCAACTGAAATAATTAGTACTACATCGTCGAATTTACGATGACTTTCCTTTACTTTAAATTAACATTTTTGAAAACTTAAAAAACACTTAATGCGTAACATAAAAATTTCTCTCCCGTCTTAATTATTAAATTTTCACACCGCGTATACAAAAATAATTTAATCATGTATGAATTCGAGAAAAATATCTCGGTGAATCGGCACGAATCTCGTTTACTGGTACGTACTTTAACGATTACGTGCGGCTAAATTTTCACTCGGTTAATGAGGTAAGCTGATATATGTATAGAAATTTTTCAGCTGAAAAAAGAAAGTATGTTATCGTTTCTGTATTTCGCATGTGTATATATAAGTTGATCATTTCAAGTTTCTCTGCAAAATGAAAAGATATACATTAGAAACACGGAAAAAGATTAGCGATAGATGCGACAGTAATAGACGGACGAATGTGAACTTGTGAACGAAATGGAAACAAGTTTATGAAGTTGACACGAATTGCAATATGCATACTTACTCGATTTTGGTTTTTAATTTAGATTACTATTATTTATGATAAAGATTTTCAGGTTTCCTTTTTTTTTAGTTCGCTAATTGACCAGGAAAATACACGTTCGTATCGATATTATAACTAAAAAAGAGGGAAAAAAAAAAAAAATATAAGTTCAATATACACATTGCCATTATCAATTAAATTTCGTTTTTGAAATTCAATAAATCCGTAAATTCATTCTATCTCTCTCCCTCTGTTTCTCTTTGTCTCTCTCTCTGTCTCTCTCTGTCTCTGTCTCTCTCTGTCTTTGTCTCTGTCTATCTGTCTCTGTCTGTCTCTGTCTCTCTCTGTCTCTCTCTGTCTCTCTCTTTCTCTCTCTCTCTCTCTCTCTGTCTCTCTCTCTCTCTCTGTCTCTCTCTCTTTTTCTTCCTCATAATCGAATGCCTATCGGCACTCTCGTGTAGTAGTTGCGCGCGTGGCGTGCATCTAAATATACATTAAATTTAACAGACTATTAGCTCTTCCGTGGCATTAGCCGGCCAGGAAAGGCTTAACTACTCGTGCGCGCTCAAACTCTCGAAATTTTACACTCGCGCGCGCATGTGTATATATATACGTGCGTTTATTGCCAAGAATTTATACCATCCCGATCTCGCGCGGTCTTTCGTTGAGAGTGAAAGAGAAAGAGAAATAGAAAGAGAGAGATATAGACAGTACGTGTAATTCGAGCATCATCGCGCGGCGCCACGACGTCGTACGCGTTATTTATTCCTGTTAAATGCATTACGGATGCTGTGATATGACGGTATGATTTTTTTATTTTTAGATAGTATCTTGTCATATGTATATATACAAGATACAATTTTGCACGTTCAAATTCTTATACACATAAAAAAGAAAAAAGAATAAGACAGAGACAAAATGAAAAGTTTGTCTTTCTTTGTACAAGAAAAATTTGCTTAGCCAGTACGGAAATTTAATGCGTAAGAATAATATTTGCTATAAAAGGAAACAATGTAACACATCGTTCAATAAGTCTCGAGACTAACAACGAAAACAAAATTTTTTTTCAAAAATCATTTTTATTCATCAATATAATCTCCTTTTAGAGTGATACAATCTTTCCAACGCCTTTCCAACATTTCTATACCATGTTTATAGAAGGATTTATCCTTTGCTTCAAAATAGGCTTCAGTTTCGGCAATGACCTCCTCATTCGAGCCAAATTTTTTTACCTGGAGCATTTTTTTGAAAACAGCAAGGAGCCAGTAGTCGCTGGGGGCTAAATCTGGCGAATACGGGAGGTGGGGAAGCAAATCAAAGCTCAATTCGTTCAATTTTGCCATTGTTTTCATGAACTTGTGGCATTGTGCATTGTCTTCGTGAAAAAGGATTTTTTTCTTCTTCATGTGCGGTCGTTTTGCTGCGATCTCCTCCTTCAAACGTACCAACAAGTCAATATAATAATCACTGTTGATCGATTTACCTTTTTCCAGGTAGTCAATGAAAATCACGCCATGTGTATCCTAAAAAACAGACGCCATGACTTTGCCAGCAGACTGCTGCGTTTTTGGACGCTTTGGGCGGCTTTCGCCAGCCATGCGCCACTCAGATGATTGCCGATTCGAGTCCGGAGTGAAATGATGTATCCATGTTTCATCCATGGTCACGTATCGACGCAGGAAATCCTTTTTATTGCGAGTAAATAGCGATACACAGCTCTCTGAATCGTCGGCTCGTTGCTGTTTTTGTTCCACTGAAAGCAATCGCGGCACCCACTTGGAAAAAACCTTTTTCATGCTCAATTTTTCATGAAGGATTGTAAATACGCTTTCAGATGATATCTGTGTCATTTCTGAAATCTCATGGACCTTCACTTTGCGATTTTTCATTACAATTTTTAACACTTCACTCACATTTTCCTGTGTAACGGCTTCCAATGGCCTACCCGAACGTTCCGCATCGTTTGTGTCCATACGACCACGTTTAAACTCAGCATACCAACGACAAATCGTTGGTTTGGATGGAGAGGAGTCCGGGTAATATTTTCCAAGCCATTGCTGGGCTTCTACGGTGTTTTTACCCATTAAAAAACAATGTTTTATCAACACGCGAAACTCGCTTTTTTCCATTTTTCAAACAAATTACAAAGTGACTTTACTCTAACCTCGATAACTCTGCTGTCTGTGATCCGATCGACGTGAAATTTTTACACGTTTCATGTAAAGGTTCGCACTCTATGGAAACGTGGCCAGTTGTGTACTACTAGCACCATCTTTGGGTTAGTCTCGGGACTTATTGAACGATGTGTTAAAAATTTTTTTTTTTTTTTTTTTAATACCTTGCGTTTACACGTATGGGGTTGCGAGCGAGGAAAATAAATAATAATCACTGTACAAACGGCAAATAAAAGTGTTCCCGTAAAATTTATGTTAAAAAAAAAGAAAGAAAGAAAAAGAAAATATGTAAATATATAACAGAAGAAATTATTTATGCGCAAGGAAAAAGACTGGATATTTTAATTTTAACGTGAAAATCATTTATTTATTTGTGCATTAACGTCAATTTTATATTTGATACTGAAATAAATTTTTTAAAAGAATTGCAAATTGGATAAGATACTAGGATTTTACTTAACGTATACGTATTATGTAGAATTTTTCAAATTCAATCGTTTCACTCATCGCTTCCATCCACAATCCAACTCTTTCTAAATATCTCGAAAATTTCGATAATCAACTCTGCGATGTCGACGCCATCAACTTATCGCACAAGGAAGAAATACACTCGCGATCTCTTAAATCGCGAGCAGACAATTTAAAAGGTCTCGCAACGTCGATCGTGCATTCCACGCGTGACTAGCGTGTAGTTTGTACTACACACGGCTACGTGTTACGCTTCGTGCG
>OX465099.1:17973594-18003951 GCA_949987625.1 Chalcis sispes
AGCGAGTTGCGAGAGCGCGCAGGGAAAAATATCTGCACCCACGAGATGAACGATCGCTGGTGCGCGAGATTGAATGCGAGGTAGCTTCCGCGAAAAATCGTTGCGCGTTTCACGTTCGGGAGGATTCTTCGTTCGTTTTTCTTTACTTCCAACGGTTAGCTCACTCGCACTCGAGTTAATCGTTTTTTAATAGGCGTAGTCGTGTACGTTGATGACTTCGCTTCCTTTAATTCACGGTATTTCAGACCGCGTAATTGAAACACCGAACGATTGATGGCGACAAATGAAAAAAACATCAGGTGATGCGATTAACTTTTGCCGATAATTGAAAGCTTAATTAGAAATTTATGCGTTTATCGAGGAAAATAAAATAAAAACGAATGCGTTGCGTCAGCTTTATTTAATTTGTAAATCGTTAATCGTTTCATTCCATTTTAATAACCATAACATTATTTAAAATTTTCATCTCTTTAAATAAAATTCGCGTGATTTATACATTATTGTCGAATGAGTCGAGTGCGATAAGGAGCGCGTGTACGTCAACGCTAGGACGACTGCGAGATAACGACTCGCAAGAGATCGGTCAGGAATACGGTCCGTTACTTAGAGATGATTGGCGAGGTATGCTCGAAACACGCCGTTATTCATAAATTTTGCGAGAAGCTTTTGCGAGCGAGGCTCGTTAAAAAGCAAATTTTTTTTTTTTCGATTACTCGAGCTTTCTTTCGAATGACGGTGAGATTCGTGATTTTTGTCTCCATCCTATAACCTTAATATTTTTGAACTTTATTATTTTCAATTTGTTTTATAATTAAATGAATTACTTTTAAATATCGGGCGTTTTTATTTTTTTTATTTTTTTATTTTTTTATTTTTTTTTTTCCAAGCAGATTTTTCATTTGGAGAAAAAATTTGCGTAACAGCACAATCGATATTTCATTATTTAAGGGAAGGTTTACCTTTTTATTGACCAAAACAACAGTTTTTTTTGGAACTTTTTTTTTTTCATAGAAGGAAATTAATAAACAACTCAAATTGTTTGCTAGTTGTTTAATACAATAAAAAGTACAAAAAAAAATTTTTTTTATGACAAAATATCGTGACGGTAATTAATGGCACGCCCCGTAAAGTGACCATCTCCAAAAAAGGTGGCCCGCTGTTGGCCACTCTAGCACCTGCAAAAATGAACGAAAATTAAAAATCGAAAAAGTTTTATAAAATATATGAGTGTAGTCGGCATCTGACCTACAATCATCGCTAAAAATCAAAAATTAACAAAATGGCGAGCATTTGAATTTTTTTTTTCATTATTGAGTTTTTTTTCACTCTTTAAAGTACTGTAAAAATAAAAATAATGCATATATCATCTTGATTGTAGTCCACTTTCCGATAAATACTTTAACAATCAAAAAAAAAAAAAAAAAAAAAAAGGCGATCCATCGAGTAGTTTTTTAGTAATCGTGGCCAACAGTTCGAAAAACGTGGTTTCGAGAAAAACACGTTTAAAAATTTGATTAACGATTAATCTGTGTTAACGTCGGTCTCGTTTTTGTTCCATAGCTTTAAAAAAAATATATATACGACCAAACGGTTTTGGGAATATATTCTACACGTAGGTAATTAACTACAAAAAAATGTAAAAAAAGAAAAATCGATTTTTTGGTTCAGAAAAAGGTAAACCTCCCCTTAAATGAAAAAATAATCATGTTACTTTATCGAACGTGAAATTTATTACTTATTTTGAAAATATAATTCGAAAAAAAAATTGATCAAAATGATTATATAAATTTAAAAATACTTTTCATTTTAAAGAAAAATCTAGTATTTTAGCGTTAAAAATGATAAAAAAGAAAATTGGCTTTAAAATTAACGTTTATAATAATTAATTTTTAAAAAAATACCAAAGCAAATATAAACATTTAAACATTCAACTAAACATCAACTGCATGTTCAATGCGATATCTATTTATCACGAACTTCAACTTTTACGTTCGATCGATCGAAAATTAATTTCATAGAAGATAGAAGAGTAACTTTTACAATAAATATTGTTCAAGTTTTGAAGTAAGTACCCGTAGCCGTTCATATAATTTCACCGTGGCGACAGCCAGCAAGTTTTACCCAACAACAATTATTTGATATTAGAAACTATTATCGAGGTTTACATGTACGCCTCGGCGTGGAAAGTTGAAAATACACACTACTGCTTCCACTTTAACTTTGTCATTATACGTAGCCATAGCTACTATATACCACTCGTGCACCCTCGAAACAATTGATTACTCCTCCCCCTTTTGTGTGAAAGTGTCGTGGTGAAAAAAAAAATAATAATAATAATAAATAAGTTGACATAAAAAAGAAGCGAAAAAAAACAACGAATAAATAAAAAAAGGCAGGTGACATAACGCGCTTTCGTTTGATTTATTTGTTACAGAAGCTGGGATATTCGCGGAATCGTTGCCGAACTCTTTTGACCACTGGATTTTAAGCTGTTTTAAACCGGTAAGTTGTAAAAAAGTTTTCAAACTCTAAAAGTAAAAGAAAAATAGTATTCGATCATGTAAATTGTTACTCTTTAAGCCTCGCGTGAAGTAAGTGCCACTTCGCGTTTTGTGGAACGCTCGATATTTTTTCCACTCACTCCCTCTCTCTCTCTCTCTCTCTCTCTCTCTCTCTCTCTCTCTCTCTCTCTCTCTCTCTCTCTCTCTCTCTCTCTCTCTCTCTCTCTCTCTCTCTCTCTCTCTCTCTCTCTTCCTGTCTAGCTGTCTTTCTCTGTCTTGAATAATGCTTTTTGAAAAAATTAATAAAAATGTCTTTGATCGAACGGTTGAAGGGGGAGAGAGAGAGAGGGGGAAGTAAAAAATATAAATTTCAAATATTAATGTAAATTAAAATTCTTTGTTTTTCTTTGACTATTTTTCGCAAGTTTTAAAGAATATTTACATTGAAGTTTAGGATCTTTTTAGATCAATTAGACTCTAAACACAATTTTAGCTTACAAATGCAGAAACATTCACGTTTTTATTTATAAGTAAAAAAATGTCCAAAACATGTTAATCGTCGACTTGAAAAAAAATATTTTTCTTTCTTTCTCTTTTTTTTATTTTCTTCATTACACACGTGAACATTGATCCTTATTGAAAATGTGTTATAAAACATACGCTAAATAACAAATTTAAATTAACATGAAATTTCGCGAGAGTCCTGTAACAATTCGTTAACGAGTCCAGTAACACGAATACTCATTTTATTCATCGTCGTTCTTTTCTCATTAACATCCAAGATTATTTCGATCGCTTTTTAATGAAATTATAACGCACGGTGTAATGAGGAAGAAAAGAAAATATAGAAGAAAATTTGTGTCATGTACACGGCAAGTTTGATAAAAAGCAGGTACGATGCGCGGCAGATATTCCATTGTTGTAACTCGTCGTTTTGTTAAAATGCCGAGTGCACGCGAACAATTGATTTTTATCGGTTGTTGATTACGGAAAGTTAACGAGGGGAAGATTTAACGCGTAATGAAAATTTTGTTTAATCATCTCGATATTTTTCATTTTTTTATTTGTTTGATTTGTTGATCGATGTACGTTTTAATTGTCGAATGTACAATGTCATATTTTATATTGCATACTGTGTTGTTTAGAATAGCTTATAATTTTCTTTGGAAGACATCTTAATGTTTTATTGTTACGATTAATCACGAGATAAAAATGTGTTAACTCATTAAATGCCATCGGTAATAAGACACAGATGCAATGCAAACATAATTTTACTTTCGTCAATCAAATTACAAACTTCCTTGTGGCTTTCTATAATGCCTCTTAAAATAAAAAATAAAAGAAAAAAAAGAACGTGACCGACTAGCTTGCAAGCTAAACAAAACGCTGGGCAAAAAAGAAAGACGTAGCATAAAGGAAAGACAGCGAGTGAGAAAGTCGAGCGTTAATTTGGCGGATCTCCAATCCTCGCAAAAATGTTGTCCACACCCATACACATACGTATATATATATATATATTCATATGGCGACCGCGTAAAATTTCAACAGCGTGATAAAGCTCTTGGTAGTTGGATAGGAGAGACGCAAATGGGGGACAAGGGAATGAATTAACGCGCGCTGAATGAATTCCGTGCGTACTTTGCGAACAACCCAAAGTATTTCATCGATCGCGCGCACGAGGTTATTGTGTGCTTCGTTCGCTTTTCCTTAGTTATTCCTCGCTTGTCTTCGTCATCGTTCCATTCGTAGATACTTAAATGATATATAAGATTCGTATAAGTGTGAGCAAGAGATAGAGAAGAGAAAATTGTCGGTAGGTGACGATTAAAACGACGAGATTTTTCAGCCAGTTTCTTACTCTTGATTTTTTCCCGCCTCTCTTTATCCTTTATTTTATCGTTGAAGTATCGACGAGGCCATACAAGAACGAAAGTAATCGAATTATCGGATAACTAATTAATTCGACACGGTATGCGTGTACCGTCTATGCGAAGGTAGTGGCACCAGCAGCGGCAGTGATATCAATTATGTAACGGTAGCATAAAAAGTGAGAAAGGTAAAAGGGATTTGACAACGATGATATGTTGCTAGAACAACTGTTGAACTTGATCTTTTTTTTTTTTTTATAAGTTACGAATAATTCAATCGTCGAAGTTTTGTATCCACCGGTGTCCTATTTAATATTTATTGTTTTGCACCGTGAATAATAAATTAATTTTAACGGTAATAATTTTGATATGGTAAGAAAACGTTTCGAGATGGCGAGTTAATTTTTTAATATTACGATATTTTAAATTTTAATTAAAAGTGTTCCAGACTTATGAGTGTTTGCAATAATTGTTTGGAGTTAGTTTTAAGTAATTCTCTTGTAAAACATTTTTTTTTCAATAAGCATTTTACGCGACATTTACTATTTCAATATGCAACCATTCAATTACAACTCATAATTTACTGCAAAAATACTTTGCACGATAGATCATAGAATAAAAGAAAGAAAAAGAGAAGTTAGAATTTTTTTCATTCCGCCGATAAAATCTGTGAATAAATTTATATATATATATAGGGTGACAAATAGGGAGTTGCCTAAAGCAATCACTTATAATTTTGAGATTAGTGCAGGAAAAAAATAATAAAAATACATATTAAATCAGTGAAGTGGTCATTTTCATTTGAAATAGGTGTCAGTTTCATCAAACATTTTCAACAGACACATATTACGTTTTTAAAAAAATGACAAAACCTGGCTAGGGAATAACTATTAATGGTAAATATTTTCGAAGTGATCCCCATCTGAACTTGCACAATAATCAAGACATTTTTGGAAACTATGAAAAACTTGTTCAATTTTAGATGAAGGAATACTAGAAATTTCGTTTCTAATAGCTTCTCTCAAATCATCTTTGGTCTTGGGTTTTTTCGCATAACTAATCTTTCAGGTAGCCCCATAAGAAGAAATCACACGGGTTTAACGGGTTACCCCCACTTGCGACTTTGAAAAAATCGATTTTTTGTTAATTGCATTTTTTTGAAATATACGTATCTGAGAATATGACCTGGAAATTTCAAGTCGATCCGAACAAAATTGACTGAGATATGAGCGTTGAAAGAGAAGAATCCGTTGTGTAAACAACCGGCAATTAAAACTTTAAACGCGTTTTTCTCGAAATGGCATTTCTGAAGTCGGTGACCAAGATTACTCAAACACTAATAAACCGATCTTCTTGAAATTTTGCAGGCTTATTTAATACATAAAAATGTAGTCTTTAATCGTTCGATTTTTTGTTTCGAAAAAAATGGCCGTTTTATAGCCAAAAAACGGCCGTTTTATTTCGTTAAAATCGAACCATTAACTTTGACTGTCCGCCATTTTGTGAAAAATGAATATTTTTTTAAATCCTTCGATTAGAGACTAGTTTATACTTATATTTAACTAAATCTATCCACATTTTTTGTTTCAAATAATCCACTTCGCCGCAATGTTGGTCACCGCAAACCGTATAAATAAAAACACTATTTCATTGGCGGCCATTTGCCACTTAACAATGTAATATTTTGCAATAAAAAAATTACTGAAAGTTCTTCAAGATGTATTCTTTAAGATGATATAATAATCGTTTAAAAAAGTTTTGTAGTTTTCTTTAAAAAAATTCATGAAAAAGGCCTTTTTTGTTGAGCTACAACTGGGGGTAACCCCTTAAGTCCGGTGAATAAGGGGGCCTGCGTGTGCAAACTTGGGATATCTTAAGTCGATGACTCGTTTACCATAAACTTCGTAAATAGCTTTAAATACCTCTTGAGTTCTATGCGGCGTAGCACCATCTTGCATAAAATAATAGTTCCTGACTAATCCACGTTTTTTAGCGAAATAAAAAAAATTTTGTTTGTAGCATTTCTCGATAGCTATTGCTTGTTATTGTCCCTTTCAAGAAATTTATTATTAATCTTAGTGTCTCTCGATTCAGTTTTAACCCCTTAGCGCTCCGTTGGCTCCGCCACGGAGCCGTCCGTCATTTGGTATAAAAACGTGCGGAGCGCTAAGGGTTAAAGCTGCTGCCGCTTTTCTTATTGAATCCATTGGATTATTCTTGAAATGTTCTTCGACCTCGGCAACCTTGTCTTCTGTTGTAACTATGTATGAAGGACCAGGAATATCATGACGACGATCGTCAAGAGTATAATAATTGACGAAGTTATCAATTACTCTGAGAAAGAAGTAAAAAAAAAAATTTTTAAACTTTATTAAAAAATGCGGTTATACGATAAAGTCAAATATAATTTTTTTCATTCTTACCTTCTAAGAGTATTTTAACTGACTACTCTTTTACTTCCAAACTTAGTACGAAAACCTTTATACGCTTCATATAGTTTTTACCTGTAGAATAAAAGCACTCGATGAGATTACACCTTTTCTTCGTTCGTAACGTCACTCATTTTAAAGTACACGTATTGCTCTTCACGGCGTCTCAATAGAAACTGACAACATTCTAGAATGTACCTACGCGGGCCCAGTCTCATACGATACAGTAGAGGGGGAAAGAGATGCATATACTTTAGGCAACTTCCCATTTGTCACCCTGTATATAAACCTTTTCTATGTAAACATCGTCTTAACGGCTTGCGCGATTTTCCACCGCTATGTCGTAAAGCTACAGTATAATCGTGACGTTCCCGTGATAAACGACTATGGGATATACCGGATAATGTTTAGGTATTCTCTTAACAATTGAAAAATTACCGTCGCGCACAGGTGAAAGTCTTTCAAGCGGACGTTCGTTTAAGGGGTTAGGCCACTCTAGAATCCGAAAAAATAGGCTTTTTTCAGAAATACTACAAAATTAATCGAGATTCCAATGAAGAGTATTTATTATACATATCAGTGACTGTATACACAAATTTTTTAAAGCGATTAATTTCAAAATGGCAGCTGTGCAGCGTTTTTGCGATAACGTCTCCGTTTTTTCAGGGTCCGCGGCCAGACAAACAGCTCCTGTAATTTTTGAATTATGATGAACCAATTTTTTTTTTTTTTTTTCATTGATTTTACATAATAACTGCTATAGAAGTACGTAGATTTTTTCCAATGTATTAATTTTTGGCCAAATGACGCACTTCCAAAGTGGAAAGTGAAAAATTTGCCTAAAAAATCATCAGATAATTGTTAATAATAAATGAACTATGCAATATAAACAAAAAATCCTACGTACTTCCATAGACAATGTATTTTTTAAGATATATTCAATATTTCAAATAAATCGGTTGAAAATTGTCTGAGTTATGTTTCCGGCCAACGTAAAAAAAATGCAGTTTTGAGATACACGCGTTTGAAGTTTTGAGTAGTAGAAAATCATTTATAATTTTGCAGGGGGCCTTGTACTAAAATTCAAAAACCGAGTACTTAGAGATTTTTCCTGACCATAATCTTTTGGGACATCATTTTCGAGGTCTTAGGGGACAATTTAAAATATAAAAAAAAAAATAAGAAAAAAAAACGATTTTTTGAAAATTCTAGAGTGGCCTAACCCCTTAATAATTAATTTGGAAGACTCGCGCTTCAGCCTTCGTCGCGTCAACATGTGTTGTACTGTTTACTTGATCGATCGTGTGCTAAATAGAGTTCTTGAAATTCGCTATCTTACTAGTTATTTGTGCTAGTTAAGTGACTGTTTATTTAATCATTTGTAAGAGTTTGTCCCCTACAAAAAAAAAAACCTGCACCATGAGTTTTTCTGGTAACAGGGAAACTCATTTAAACACCACCGCTTCTCAACCAACTCAAGTTCCTACAACCAACAAAGTTACATACTCTGCTGTCGCTCAAACAGAAGTGTGCCCATCACGAGATCAAGCTGTAGTAATCGATGCAATTGATGGTATCACTATCCGAGATTATGCTCTTGCAATAGGAGGCATTATCGAACCAAGTAATATGATTTCAATTTCAAGAATCTTGCAAAATCGAGTATGTATATATGTAACTTCTATAGCTAAGGTCGACGAACTTGTAAACAAACACAAGCACGTAACTATCAAGACAATGTACTGGAAATAAGACCGCTTAATAATAAAACTAAACGTATCTTAATTTCAAATGTACATACAGCTATTCCAAATGCTGCAATCGAGTCCATTTTTAAATTCTATAATATACCTCTTAAATCTAAAATAACGAAATTGAAAACTGGATTATCCGATATCGGTTATTCGCATCTTCTCAGTCACAGAAGACAGGTATATGTCAATCCTGACGATGCACTAAAAATACCTCAAGCGTGTCAACTTGAACATGAGGACATAACGTACTGGATCTATTTTTCTTGCGATAAGATGTCTTGTTTTCTATGCAAAGAGGAAGGAGACACCGCGAGATATTGCAAAAATATTCCAGACAATAATAGCCAACAGTGAGTCGCGAATTCCTCGGATGTAAATATAAATATTATTGAAAACTCTCCAACACCTGCGATTGTAAGCAGAAAGCGACCACCGCCTTCCTCACTTTCATCACCTAGCGATACTACAAACCCTCTCCCAGGTGAAACTACAGTCAATGAAAATAAAATTTTAAATGCTCAATTAAGCCATAATACTGAAAACTTGAGTATAAATAAAAACAAAGATAATTTCAAACAACCAAAGAAAAAATCTAAACCTAACACTCCGGAAACTTTAGAAGAAATTATTTCTCAATTAAACCCAGCAGCAGCCTTTTTTACGGAAAATAATATCACACCTGTCATCGATTTCTCAACAACAGCTCAATTCCTCTTCAACTCTTTCGGTAAAACTGACTTTCAAGCAACCGCCCAAAAACTGTCTATTCCTATTCCCTCGCTAATAGATAGTCTAAAAAAAATACATGTACGCTTGAAGTGTACTTCAAGCGCTTCAATCACTAAAAACTTCCATCAAAACAAATTATTACGTCCTGGAAATTATCAAAAAATATAACAAGTTCCATCTCAACAATAACTCAAAACTTTTGTTTTATTGGATCCCTGCCCATGTTGGCATAGAAGGTAATCAATTAGCTGACAAATATGCAAAAGAAGCTACTCTCTTTGCTATTTCTGACATCCCGCATGTTCCATTTACTGACCTACTTAGCATTGTCAAATCTGAAGCTAAACAAAAAACTGCCAAATACTTAAAAGGAAAAAGCCTTTCAACAGGAAAGATATAGTTTGATTTATTTTATAAAAACTCCTGCTTACCATGGTTCAACAAAAAAGCACTCTCTAGACAACTTGTCACAATCAGTAGACTAAGAGCCAACCACTACAATCTTGCGTCCTCTCTTGCCAGAGTAAATATTATCAGTAACCCTACATGTAAATGCGGTAATGAGGACGAGGATGCTAACCATATCATATGGCAATGCGAGCTGTACAAAGAACAGACAGAAACTTCTCCGAAATCTTCAAAAAATTAAATTATATCTACCGCTCAATATAGAATCAATTGTAGCAAAACCAAACATTCAAGCATGTAAATATATCATTAACTTTCTAAACCATTGTAAAATAAATTTATAAATATGTAACATCTCTGTAACATAATTTTAGTTAATACACATTCTAGGAGCGTTCATTTATAATATGTAATACATACATTGTAATTTAAATTGCGATAATAAATATGTAAACATATGCTGTACACTCTCACTTTGTAGGGCTGAAATAAACCCATATCTGGGTTTGAAAGGCCTATTAATAAATGAAAAAAAAATAAATAAATAATTAATTTTCAATTAAGCATTTTATATATGTTTATCGAGCTTACGCTTAAATTTATTATATACGTTGGAATGTGATACTTGGTAAAGATGAATGATTAAAAATAATTTTTAGTAAGGGTTTCAATGTTCGGCATTCGGCTAAAATTCGAAGGCTGGATTTACTCGCTGAGGTGATAAAATTTCGAATTAGAAATTTTGCGTCTTCCAATACGGATAACCCTGGATTACACGGTTAGAATGTTCGAGGTCTCATAAAGTTCTGCGAAGTGTGTGAGTGAATATTTATGTCGGTATGTTTATTGAATTTATCACCGTTGCGTTTACGATGGTAAAGCTGTTTAATTTTTTTTCTTTTTATTTTGCTCTGTGAGGAAGTTATGTTGAAAGTCGCATACTTTGCAATCTACGCAGCCAATTTCGTGATGTATCCTTTTTTTTAATCGGCTATCTCTATTATTCCTTCCGTTTCAAATTCTTTTTCATTTTATTTACTCGATGGTAATAAAATTGGCCTAACTATAAACATAATTTCTTTTATACTTTAATATAATTTTTAACGCAGTATGTAATCCATAAATAATATCTATTATGACTAAATTCAGTTAAAATCAATTTCCAGATCCCATATGAATGCATTTACGGCTAATCCGAGATTACTCTCAAGATTCGCTTATCACCGTTAAGTAACATCGGCTCGAAATGCCTTCGTGAAAGTGACATAATGCCGTTATCGTAATATTCATTAAATTTCATTTGTACAACAATACACGATATATCGACAGAGTTCTTATTTTTACGCAAAGAAGTAATAAATTTCAACGATTCTCTTCTTTTATCCGTAGTCGGTCAGTTCTCGACCCTCCAGTTTACCTGCGGTAATCTAAAATGTACGTCGTACGTTTCTCTCCGTTTTCTCCATTCTCTCCATTGTCCCTCCGCTCTTATTGCCATTCCCATTCTCAAGGAGTAAATAACTCGAGCCAGTACTTTGAATAATGATTCTAGTATGCGTGTACTCTTGCAATGCGCGTGAACGTAAAATGGAGATTAGAGAAGAGGGTATTTACAAAAAAATTCATGGCTTTCACGCGAGCACGCCGAGCGAGATTATTTATCGTTTTTAAATGCTCGTGATTTTCCATATTTTCTGAGTCCGACGCTAAGACACTTTGTAATTCATTCATTCTTTATGCGTAAAAAAAAAGTGTAAATTTTTGCGTTTCTCTTTGTTATGTTCCTATTTATTTATTCGCTTTTTCGTAATTTTTGTAATAAATATTAGAATAATACGGCTATAAAGTCTGTAACATTAACTGCTTGAAATAAGAATTTTTAAATTTTTAAGAAAAGCTTGAATGCGAAATCTAAAAGTTTTTTTTTCTCTAGCAGCAATCGTAGAAGGTATATAATTAATATCCATCAAAAAATAATTCGTTCGCGTCTTTCTATTCAACCTAATAATTAATCTCAATAAAAAGTTCATTCCTTCCTAGTATTTCAATGTCGTTCTCGTCATCGTATATTAAACGTTAAGCGTAAGAAAAGTAGCCTCCGACAAAATAAAGGGCGAAAAATCTTTCTTTTCCATTCACCACCAGTCGCGCTACGTCTCAAAGAAGAGCCAGCGCCTCGTCCGCGTGCTCGTCGAATACTTCACGCCGTCTGCGAAATGAAAGAACGGAGGCAAGGTAAAAGAAAGAAACGCTTCTCGTCTCTCTTTCGATGTAACCCGAAATGAGCTTATGTATATCGGAGTAGTCAGCGTAACGCGCCGTGAATTCTCCTGTTGTAAAGTCACTCGGTTTTACCAAAGTACTCTCTCACTCTCTCTCTCTCTCTCTCTCTCTCTCTCTCTCTCTCTCTCTCTCTCTCTCTCTCTCTCTCTCTCTTATTTGCCGCTAGCCTGACGTCGAAAGGCTATCTCATCTTTGTTTGCGCGGTTCTTTTACGCAATCGATACGAGGTTAACGGGTTACCCCCACTTGCGACTTTGAAAAAATCGATTTTTCGTTAATTGCATTTTTTTGAAATATACGTATCTGAGAATATGACCTGGAAATTTCAAGTCGATCCGAACAAAATTGACTGAGATATGAGCGTTGAAAGAGAAGAATCCGTTGTGTAAACAACCGGCAATTAAAACTTTAAACGCGTTTTTCTCGAAATGGCATTTCTGAAGTCGGTGACCAAGATTACTCAAACACTAATAAACCGATCTTCTTGAAATTTTGCAGGCTTATTTAATACATAAAAATGTAGTCTTTAATCGTTCGATTTTTTGTTTCGAAAAAAATGGCCGTTTTATAGCCAAAAAACGGCCGTTTTATTTCGTTAAAATCGAACCATTAACTTTGACTGTCCGCCATTTTGTGAAAAATGAATATTTTTTTAAATCCTTCGATTAAAGACTAGTTTATACTTATATTTAACTAAATCTATCCACATTTTTTGTTTCAAATAATCCACTTCGCCGCAATGTTGGTCACCGCAAACCGTATAAATAAAAACACTATTTCATTGGCGGCCATTTGCCACTTAACAATGTAATATTTTGCAATAAAAAAATTACTGAAAGTTCTTCAAGATGTATTCTTTAAGATGATATAATAATCGTTTAAAAAAGTTTTGTAGTTTTCTTTAAAAAAATTCATGAAAAAGGCCTTTTTTGTTGAGCTACAACTGGGGGTAACCCCTTAATGTTAAAATGATAGGCTTTTATGCTGCTAATTTTTCTTTTATTTTTTTACGACGATTTATTTACTACGACAATCGAGAAAAATTTTTTTAAAAACAAATTGAGAAAGTAAAAAAGACGTGTAAATAAAGGTAGCAAAGATAGATTTAGGAGCCCTGAGAAATGTCAAGCACGCCACGGTGATTAATCATTCGGAAAGATCGCGGTGGGCGAATAAGTCACTCTTCCTTTTTTTTTCATCTTCTTCTTCTTCTTCTTCACCCGCGCGTTTTCCCTCCCATGTGCAACACTTGTAAATATACTCCGCACGCGTACGCGTTCTTTATGCGAGAAAAAGAGAAGGAGATAGATTGCGAAGAAAACCCGAAGGGTATAAGGAGAGAGAGAGAGAGAGAGCGCGAGAGAGAGAGAGAGAGAGAGAGAGAGAGAGAGAGAGAGAGAGAGAATTCTGCAAAATAATACCAGAAACGGAGAAAATCCGTGTAGTTAACTCGGAAGAAGCGATTATGCTTGTGATATAGCTCAAGGAACGCATTTGCTTTGGCGTTTGTGTGCAAGTGTGCGCTTACACGTACACCATAAATATAAATATGTATGTAGACATTGCACAAAGCGCACATTTCTGTGCGCCACTCACGTAAAATACACTTACACGTATACACCCATGTACACATACATACATAAAATATGTAGTCAGAGTTTCGCGTGTAAATGTCGCGGAGGTTATCCATGACGGTGAATACCCTAAAGTGAGCAACAGGAAGACGGTTTATGTAAGTTAAGAATAGTTAAACGAAGCACGGATATAAGAAAATAGATATGAAAATGAGAATGAAGGGGGGGGGGAGAAAAACAGGGTAAAAGAAAAAGAACGGATATATACGTGTGCGTTAAGGGGAGAATTGGATACAGCAATGATAGTAGAGAAAGTAAATGGATATGAAAAAAAAAAAAATAAGAATAAAAAAAGCAGACAAAATTAGAGATTCGCTGAAACAAATTTAAAAAGATTTTCGCTTAATCGGAAGATTTAAGGGCGTCCACAGAAATGGATTATATACGGGGATAATGTAGAGGACTTTTTTTTCTTGTTCTTGTTTTTAATCTGTTACAGTTTTGTTAGTATTTGCGTGAATAAATAATTTTCACGGTGTTACTAAGCAATATCACTTGTTAAGAACAGTTTGTTTAAAAGTGAAAAATAAGTAATGCAGAAATCGGTAAGACATTTTTTTAATATTAAATGAAAATTTGAATTAGTAAAATAATGCATAGAAGAGCATTCGAATGACTTAATTAATGGCGCATATCATAATTTGTTTCAATATTGAGGTTACGCGCAGTTCCGACATAACCTCGAAATCACACCCTCGGCTTTAATCGCATTAAATTTTTATTCCAGTGAGCCGAAACCGTTCGCTTTTCCGCCCTGAAACGTACATCCACCCTCTTTCCATTCCCTAGTGAAAAACGCACATATCTTCCTCGACTCGCGCGCAAAATCCTATACTCGGTAACCCCGTTACTTTTATTTTTTCTCACCTAGTGCCTATGCTCTTCGTAAATTGGAAAAAATAAAAACAAATATGAAAAAAAAAAAAACAGAAAAGAAAAGAAAACTTTCCTTTATACTCCTTTTATTATTTATGGACTTCTCTTTCTCTTCATCGTTATCGAGTACTATTCAAGCAAAAATAACGAATCACGCGAGAGATAATTAACGCTCGGAAGATGCAAGACGTTCGAGTAGAGAAAGGGTGAAAGAGAGAGAGAGAGAGAGAGAGAGAGAGAGAGAGAGAGAGAGAGAGAGAGAGAGAGAAAGTAGAAGGTAGCCTTTAAACCAAGAACGAGAGAAAGAGAGAGAAAGGGAGAGATAAAGCTCAAAGCAAGAGGCGCATACGCGCATGCGTCTATCTGAAGCTCTACCTCCCAGACTGTGCGCTATATGTTCAATGATCTCTCTCTCTCTCTCTCTCTCTCTTTCTCTCTATCTCTATCTCTATCTCTAACTCTCTCTCCCTTGGCGACCGTAGGGTGTAATTCCACGAAGCGGGTTCAGTACTCACCCGACCATCGGCTGATCAATATATAGACAGGGCGCATATACACGCGCGCGCCGCATAGAGACACGACTAACATACGAACACGTACACGAGCTTGGAACGTACATACTCGAGACGTTCCGCATACGCTTACACACAGACACACGCACACGCGCGCGCGTGTTTATACATACGCACGCGTCGGAGACACGCAACCGTGTGGATAATAGAGGAAAAGCTTTAGTGCCACATACACACACGCATAAAGGAGCGCACGCTCAAAGTCGAAGGGCACGTTGTTCTCGTTGCTGATATTCCCGAAGTTACAGCGAATATATACATGTCAAATCAAGTAAGGTTTTAACAAACGGTCTGTTCATACCTGTATACCTTTTTCCTCCCTTTATTTTTTACTTTTTTGCATCCTTTCCTTCTTCGCGTTCGTGTCTCGTATTACCCGCTTTCTATTTCGCTCGATCGGAGAGGGAAGAAGAGAAAGAGAAGGAAGAAAAGAGTGAGAGAGAGAGAGAGAGAGAGAGAGAGACAGACAGAGAGAGACAGAAACACGAGGTCAAACTTTTTCACTCGTGGACGGTTGAGTAATATTGTTCTCGCGACGTAGAAGAGAACTTTTAAAATGTCTTTTAATTTTTTCCTTTTATGGATTTTCCATGCGCTGAAAAATTGAGAAATTACGTTCTAAACTGTGATAGAAAATTTCCGTTGGATCCTATTAGTGAATTTTATTTTATATTTCTACGTTATACAGCTTGAATTCGAAACTGCATCGAACGACTCATTTACTACCTTCAAGTGTAAAAAATCATTGAATTCGAAAGAAAATATAAAAATAAAAACGACCGACGTAAAATAAAATTTGAAGAATAAACACATACTGATCTAATTTAAAAAAGTAAATAAGAAAAAATCCTTTATGCGGGGGAAAATGTAAATCTATCGAAAAAGAAAATTTTAAAAACAATCGTAAACAAAACAAAAAAAAAAAAAAATAAAAGAGGAGGAATAGGCAAATGAAAAAACATCCTGTCTCTCTATGACTGTTGATAATGGATCGATATAGGTTGAGTCATTGTGGGAGAAGGAAAAAGCTACGAGACTTTCGCTTCTTCATTTTTTAGCAATGAGAAGCAGTATTGAGTAAATCGATAAATCAGTGTATATAATTTTGTCTCGAAGCTAACAATCATGTCACCTTCTCTTACTCTTTCTCATTCTTAATTAATCGCATTGTTAGTTACAACGATTAGCCTTTGTAAGGACGATAAAAAACGAAAGAAAATATATATTAGTTTAGCGGTATAGTTAAAGTTGTTTTAATCTTCGACGACTTCACTTTTTTTTCCATGTTTACATAATTGCATTCCTACTCCATACTCATACATACGCAAACGCACAGGTACGTGCGGCTGTAATTAAATAGAGAAAGAAAAAAAAAAGTAAAAGTATGGGAGATCGAGTTTACATCGAGCGATGGTGCGCTCGATCCATTAACGTGCCAATTCTTCTTTCGTTTTTATTCTGAGAATTTGCGAGTTCACCTCTTTCTCGCGCTCTGGTAGCGATTGGTCATCCTCGGTCGTTTTGTCGATTAATCTTACGCTCATGACGCGAGCAAAATTGCTGAAATCGTGCCGAATTTGTAAGAATTTAGTATTCTTTATTTCCTCTCGTTGCTGCTGCTGCGCTCGTTAATTTAGCTTTTTTTATGGGTTGCATTGATTCGGTATTAATTGAATTGTTCATTTAGATACACAAACTTTAATGATTATTATTGGCAATCATAAATTATTCTATTTTAAAATTTTGAGTACCTATAAATCAATTAGGATTGTGAAAATTCATTTAAGGATTATCTTTTTACGTTCGTTTTAAAAGCACGTTTTCATTGAGTAATTTCAAAGAAGTTGATAAATTTAACACATTTTTGATAAAGTAGAATATTCTAGAAGAGAAAAATTATAATTTCGCTATGGTTAACTTCTGCATAAAATTAAAATTTCAAAAAAAAAAAAAAAAAAAAATTTGCAACCATTGAACGTAAAATATACCGTAAAAAATGTAATATTATTTAAAATTTAATAATCATTCATTAATCGTTAAAAAAAATAATCTAGGGTAATACAATAAATTAAAAAGTAAACCAAAATGATTTTAACGTCTTACTATACAATTCAAAAAATTCTACACAAAAGTTGGTGCATCATCGAATCTTCATCTTTCAAAAAGATGAGCGCGTCGATAAAGCAGAAATCTTCATCAGCAGATCCACACGGCATCTCCCTTAAATAACGAGCGCGGAAGGGCACTGGCCTTATTCAGGTGGTTTTCTCGGTCGAGTGTGCGAGAGCCGTACATATATATATATATATATATATATATATACGAGCGGCGGCCTACTGCTGGCTCTTGGTAACGAGGAAGTAGGAATTTTTCTCACTCGCGCTTGCTTGGCAACTCTATCGATTGAGCTTACTCTCTCTTACTGTCTTTCTTCTCGCTTTTTTTTTTATTACTCTTTCTCATCTATCCTCCTATTCCTTGTATAGCTATGGGCTCTCGTCAACAAACGCTTCTCGTTTGTCGATAGTTGAATCGGAAGTTTTGGCCCTTTTTTTTCCTCCAGATTTTTGCTAACTCTCTCCTAAGATTTTTTCTACCTTTCAACTTGTTTTTTTATTTTGAAAAAAGTTTTTTATTGAGAAAATAAGAAACGTAGTGAGAAGGAGCAACTTTCGCCGAGAATAATTTTTTTTTGAGTTATATAAACCTCTTACAAATATTGTCGACTCGGAAAAAATGAAAGTTTTCTATCTCTCTTTGAATTTTGTGTTCTTCCTTTTGTAGATCTTATATTTAAGATGATATCGCCGCGGGCTTTTTTTCCTTTTATCAAGCTTGCGAGGGTCAATAATTCGGTCGCTTCAAGGGGGCGAGGATGATTAAATTGAGTTGCGAGACTAGGTTGCTCTTCGTACACAATTCGATATTTGATTAATTGCTCGGGCGATGATATCTATATAAAGCGAATCGATTATGTGTGGACTATGTGTGAAAAATGATTCATTTCCCTCTGCGTGTATTCAAAAGATTTTGAATGAAGATTTCTTTGAGTGAAATATATTTTATTTTCAAAACTTTGTTGATATAATTTACTTGGATCATTTTTATAATTCATATTATTGTTTGTAGTAATTTTTCCGAAAAGATAATAATCGTAAATTCTGCCTTGTAGATTAGCCTTTTATCATTTATTAATGACAAACGTATATAAACCTTAGTCATACATCTTGATATTACCATTTAAAAGGCACACGTTTTATTATTAATATACCGTACCGTTGAATATATCACACGTTGGAGTAGAGTAATATAACCCTTTACATCTTCACGGTGCACATTTCCATCAAATTTTTATATTTGAAAAGACGTTCGTCGCATTGCCATCTTCTCCCTTCGTGAAAATTCACGTGCATTTATTACGAGATGAGAGTCGTCGTAGCTTGCAGCTAAGCGAATAGGTTTTTGCAAAATTTCCCAGCCGCCGTTCCTCTTGCTTTTCCCTCGGCGTGACTTGCTGCCATGTACTACTTCATATTTCTTAAATTTCCTTCGTTTGTGTTAAGGATGGCAAAATTTTTATTAAGGGTAAAGCAAGCGATTTACGCTAATACCTTTAAAATGTTAACTATCGTTTATATACAATATGCACACGCACACACACACGCACACACACACACACACACACACACGCGCGCGCGCGCGCACACGCACACACACACACACACAAAAATACATTGTAGAATGAACCTCGTCGTTGGCTCGAGTTTTCCTCGGCCTCTCCTCCTTAACGTTGAGCTGCACAACGCCTTCTTTTCTCTCCCCTTCCTTTTCCATCTTCTCTTGTAAAGAGATAATGCGCGCAGATTCTCTTTGGCTTCCTTGCGCTCCTTATTCTCTCTCTCTCTCTCTCTTTCTCTTATTCTCTCTCTTATTCTCATCGTCTATCCCCCGTGATACACCTTACATCGGTCTATCTCTTGCACCTATACCGTTGTCGCGCTGTTGTGTGTATACACCAGCGACATTACTCTCGGCCTAGCGGCGGTGCACACTGTTAAAAATTTCTATATGAATTTTAATATAAAAGTAAAAAATTTATTTCAATATAAAATAATTTAATGAATTAATAATGACTCGATATAAAATTAATTAATAAATAATATAATATTAAGGGGGAAAATCACAATAGCACACAAAAAAATAGGCATATTTTCGGGAATTAATTTTGGCTGAATAAAAGTATCAATCGAAAATCTGTAAAGTAGGTTTTATAGCAACACTAAAAAAGTACAAAATGTAATTTTTTCAATAAAAAATATTTAAAAATGGTGGCTGCGCAGCATATGCCCCAAGGCGCCTATTTTTGAAAGCGTGTCGATGGCCGAAGACGTAGACTCCTTAATTTTTGACCTAGAAGAAAAAACCAAAATTTTTTAGTTTTCATATAACAACAGCTAGCGAGCTACGTAGGATTTTTTTGATGTATTGATTTTTCACAAAATGGTGCATGTTTGAAAATAAAGTTAAATTTTTAACAAAAAAAAACGCCATCAAATCTTCGATAAAAAAAATTAAGCCAGATAAAATAAAAAATCCTACGTAGCTCTGTGGAGAAAGATATTTCGAAGCTACTGTCAAAATTTCAAGTCGATCGGTTAAGATTTGCTTGAGTTATGTCTTCGGCGAGCTCAAAAAAGTGGTTTCGAGAAAAACGCGTTTAAAGTTTTAAGTTTTAAGGAGCGTACCTGAGTGGCGTTACCGCAGAATGAAAAATTTGGGCACTCGGACACTTTTGCCGTGTTCCATCATTTGGTATATTATTTTTAAGACCCTAAAGCACCTTTTAGGCGAAAAAAATTTTTTTCGAAAAATTGAAAATTTTACTGTGATTTCCCCCCTTAAGCAAATAAAATTGTTATATTATTCGATTTAATAAATCAATTCAGTAATAAATTTTATTTAAAATGTAGAAATAAATTGTTGAAAATAATTAAAAAGAAAGTGTCAATAAAATTATTTTATAAATAAATTTATTAATTTTATTAAAATTAATATACAAATGTATTAAATATATTAATAGTCTGTTAAAATTAAAATTATACTTTATTTTTAATAAACTTGTATTAATTCAAAGTTCAAAATCTCTCACAGTTGAAAATTAAAATATTTTTGTATTAATATTGTATTAAAATTAAGAAATAATTAAAAAATTAATGTACATTTTTATAAATTTAAACTTATTAATTTTATTCTTAAAGTTTTATTACTTACGTGTTTGAAAAGTATATCAAAATTAATTATATTATTAAAATTAATATACAGATATATTGAATTTAAATTAATTGACGATGTTTATTAATTCAAATTAAACATTTGTATTAAAAGTGTATTAAAATTAATAACTTTTTTAACAGTGCTTAAGACACTGGTGGTGGTGGTAGCAGCAGCGGCGGTGACGGCGGCCGCGGCGGCAACAGTGCTACGGAGAAATCGTGCAACTCTACGGCCAGTAGAGAAGCCGCGAGTGAGAGTACTCGGATTTCGTTGACGTCGCGCACACGGCGAGGAAGGAGGTTTCGCACGATATCGCCCGATCTTGTTCTCGTTGTGTGACTGTCTGTAAGCACTGCGTGTGTACAACATTCTCGGGAAAGCAAACGGAATTGAACGTGATAAAAAGATTGAGAGATTGAGTAAATAAGAATACTTTTTTTTTATCCTTTTTACTTAATCTTCGCGCGCGCGCGCGCGTGCGTGTGTGTGTGTGTGTGTGTGTGTGTGTGTGTGTGTGTGTGTGTGTGTGTGTGTGTGTGTGTGTGTGTGTTTACGTATACCAGGGGAGAAGGCAATTATTTGTAACAAAAGTGTGCGACGTGTATGTGTGAGTGTGTGTTTTGTGTGCAAACACAAACAACGGAGTGCCATCGAAGCGGACGACACAGTGATCCTCGTAGCTTTCGGGGAGGGAAAAATTATACGCGTGCGCGCGTGTTAATCGCCGATTCTTCTTTTCTTTGTCTTTTTTTTTTGTTTGTTTTTGTCGTCTTACAATTCCGAAGTTGGCTTTTTGCTTTTCATCGACGATATGTTGAGAGACGTGTTTATGTTTTGGCTAAAATGTTGATTTTATCGTCACCGACGTCGATAAGTTTTCGCATCTGTGGGGGGGGGGGAGAGAAGTACGATGGATATGTTTTCTTATAAAGGAAAAAAAGGGAAGAAAGATGTTGGAGTATTCGCATGAATCGTTGAACTAGGATGAATTTTTGCGCTTTATTTATAGCGACTCTTGTGTAAGGTGCTTTTCGTGTTTGATTACAGTAGTAATCCAGAGAGGGGAGAAAAACATTTTCGTTGAATTAAAATTATGTTATATTGCAAAACGTTTATCTTGCGCGAAAAGAAGCAAAGCTTTGTGAACGAAAAGCCAAACGGTTCGCATTATCTAAATTACTGCAAACAATCTCAAAACGATAAAAGCTATCGTCGTTTGCCGTGACAATAAAACCTGCGCTCCACTATCGCGCTTTGATCCGATTCGCTCTGTTGTACATTACTTATGTACCCGACATGTGACGATCCTCGATTGCTCGCGCGCAATAACAATGAAACATCATCTCGTAACCTCCTCGGTACTTTCGCTATTTATGCACTCGACGCGACTTCTTTCACATTAGCGCGTTACCACGTTACTTATTCTTATCTCGCAACGCGTGGAAGAATTCGAGATCAATTAAACAAGTCTCCCTACTCTTGCGTCTACTACTAGTGTCTAAATAATAATTTAACGCGTCAGCGTGTATCTTAATCTTCATCGATCGATGAATTCTCGTTGCTTTTATCTCAAGTCTCCTTCGATTCTCTTTCTATTATAAACTCTGTTGTTGTTATTCTTTGTTGGACGCTTTGTTACTCGCTTTTGCTTTACTTCTCTCTTTCTTTCCCCTTCTACTTCCTTTACTATTCTCCCCGGTCCATTACGAGAACGATCCGAGAAAAACAACGGGTAAATCATTTCATACCCGTACTCCGTGAATACATAACCATTCATCGGCGTTATTTTTTTTAATTTTTATTATTAATTTTTTTTTTTTTTTTTTTTTTAACATTTACAAAATCGATAAATGCGATTAAATATAATAAATATTAACTTGTTTTTCTTTCCATATGGCGTATTGAGTTAATCATTTTTTATTTTTTTGCCAATCAAAATTTGATATACAGTACATCGATTTTACATTAATACGTACATTTATACATGGCGGTATGATTTCATACGTTTTTAAAGAGGTCATTGACCTTTCGTTAACTTTTCTGCGTTGCATCAATGGGTAGCGCATAGGAGTAAATCGATAGTTTCGAAAGTTGATATTCGCTGTTTACGGATTTGAAAATGTATATAGGAAATGAAAATACGATCAATTTATAAACTTCTCTAATGTCGGGCTATTTCGGATTATTAGATGTAAAATATACTCGCGCGCGCGCGCGCGTGTGTGTGTGTGTGTGTGTATCGTAAAATTTCTACGATCGCGTACATATATACGCGGGGGATATTCGAGCGCGGTTTTAAATTTAAAAGTCAAATGTAAACGATCGATTCTCGTTTCATTATGTTAATAACCGAACGATTTTATTTATACCTCGGCACTACTTTTATCTTGGTTAAACGCACCGTTTATGCGCTTTCATTAATCTCGTTTCGAGAGTGTATCATACTCTCCTTCCTTAACAATGAAAATAATAAAAAATAACTAACTCTCGGCTAGTTTAAATCATCGATCGTGCGAAAAGTTTTGCCTGTTTAAATTGCCCACAACACACGATAGATGAAGCTGGCACGCGTACGCGAGCCGTACCGTTTGCATAAAAAAACAAAAAAACAAAAAAAATAAAAAAAAAAACCAAAAAAAATAACAGGTGTACACGTGAGCTTACCATCCATACTTTACTATATTAAAATACAAAAATAATAAATCTACGTCACCGCGTTGCCACATTCAAATCTCCTCAACGAACAAATTCGTGGTAAAAAAGAAAACATGTGTGTATGTTTGTTTGCGCAGAGCTGAGAATTGCGCAGACAGTCGTGCCCCCACTAGACTGCATATAAGCCAATCCAGTCCAGTCCAGTCCAGTCCATCTACGGGCGCTCGCGCGCCTAGCTCTACATTATTGTATAGAGAGGTGAGATAAACACGAGTTTAGAAATTAGCGCGAGCGTATAATGGATTTTGTAACGGCTAATGCATTTTTTTTATTTTTTTTATTTTTTTTATTTTTTTTTTAAGTCGAGATCAATCGCTGGTTTGTAGTTCGACGATGAATCATTGATCTCTTGTCGATATGTCATCTCAAATCCCCGAATGGTTCTCGTCACTGTTATTGCTGTTGTTGTGAGTAAGCGCGAGTGTTACGCAACGATTTTTTTTTTTTTTTTTTTTTTTTATTCAGCTGCGTTTATATGAAGTGTTAACAACAAAAGTATTGAATGCAAAAATATAATATATCGACGAATAAAGTTAGTTTTGTGGGAGCGCAAAAGCTTCGTTGTTAATTGGATAATGATCAGTTTGATACGAATGAAAAGTAGAATTGAAAACGTACGGCGTACTTGAAAAGTCGTGTTTCTGCTTTATTAAATGGTACAGGCGATTATTTAAATTTCTTCAAAAGATTGCATAAACGCAAAAATTCTGGTTACCAAAAAAAAATAAAAAAAAAATGCACGAACAATATACATGAATAGATTACGCTATTGCGAAACGTTAATAATTATCGTTATTTGAAATTCGCCTCTTCATCATAACGACAAATCTTAATTATTCCAATGAACATGACAATTGAAAAGAATGGAAAAACTTTATATCGCTGTATCCTAAGCCAATCGCGAGTTTCAACAATCACGAGCAAAATTCGTCTCACTAAACTCAACCTTAATAAACTAACAAAAATATGCTGCAGTTTAAACGACATTACGCAAAGTTAAAAAGTTTATACGCAAACAAGCGGCGATCCGCAAAAAAACATAAAAGAAAATTAAAAAAAAACGTAATAATGTTCTCGGTAGCAAAATGGGAGTATGCTCGCGGTTTATTAACACATTCACTGCTTTAAAAAAAATGAAATTTCTTTAAAAAATGCGAGATTTTTTTTTTCTTGTTTCCAGTAGTAATAAATGTCTTTATTACCAATTAAATTCATTTTTTGTAAATTTATTTTTTTTGTGGTATATTTGCCAATTTATACCTATCACACGGATCCGTGTATCCGGCACCGTCAGCAAAATGCGCTAGACGCATAATACACGGATCCGTGTAGTAGGCATGCGAAGTGTTAATACAGTGTGTGTGTGCGTGTGTGTGTGTGTGTGTGTGTGTGTGTGCGTGTGTGTGTGTGTGTGTGTGTGTGTGTGTGCGTGTGTGTGTGTGTGTGTGTGTGTGTGTGTGTGTGTGTGTGTGTGTGTGTGTGTGTGTGTGTGTGTGTGTGTGTGTGTGTGTGTGTGTGCGTGTGTGTGTGCGTGTGTGTGCGCGTGTGTGTGTGTGTGTGTAGGTACCTGTCCGCTACATCGTATATCGAGAGTTGAAGAAGGGTGGGGGATAAGAGAGATACGAAACAAGTTCTCTGTGCGTGCGCGATAGAGAGAGGGTGGGAGTGAGGGAGGGATGGAGAAAGAGAGAGAGAGAGAGAGAGAGAGAGAGAGAGAGAGAGAGAGAGCGCAACACAACGGGCGGGTGAAAAGAAATTACAAGTGCGAGATTAAAAGGATGCGCGAGATGTGCACCAATGCGCGGGTTGTTGTTTCATTGGAAATAAACAACGTAAGCAGTCGTTTTCTTTTTTAGGTTATGCTGCAGGGCAGGTATTTTGTATTCTATGCGAGAATGCTTGTGAATTTCAGGCATTAAAAATTTCATTTATTGACAATTGAATTTACTTTCAATTATCTGCGAGAGAGAGAGAGAGAGAGAGAGAGAGAGAGAGAGAGAGAGAGAAGAGAGACAAGGAAAAGGAAGAAGGTATTAAGACGCTGGCTGCTCGAGTTACGCGAGGCTATGAAACGACGCCGCGATTCACTGACCGCCCGGTGGCAAAGCTCCTGTTTATGCTGCCATCGGTGCGCGCTCTCCTTTCTAGCGCGCGGTTATTAACCTAAACGATAGATTAAATGCGCACGTTTTGTTTTGTCGCTCTTCTGCGGCATTAGTTTCGCTTTTCAATCTTTTCAATAGCTTCCACTGCTTCATTAATTGTTTGTTTTAACTTTTTATTTTATATATATATATATATATATATATATATATATATATATATATTTTTTTTTTTTTTTTGTTTTTTTTTTTTTTTTTTAGAGTTGACTGGATTTATTTGATTTTCTTTTTAAGTGGATACAATATCATTGTCAAATAATGGTAAAGATTATTTTATGCGTGTTTTATAAATACACTCTGACAAAAAAGTATCCGGAAATTTGAAATAAAACGCAAAAATATTAAACTTCTTCAATATTTATTGAATCTCCTTTAAAATATGCTCCATTTGAAGCGATACACATTGGCCAACGTTTTTTCCAATCATGGAAACATTTTTTATAGGCGCTTTCAGGGATGACCTTCAGTTCCTTCTGCGAATTTTCTTTTATGGCATCTATGGAGTCAAATCTGGTTCCCCGGAGCGGTAATTTCAGTCTGGAGGGAAGAAAAAAGTCACACGGAGCTAGATCAGGCGAATAAGGTGGCTGGTCGATGGTATTTATCGAGTGTTTGGTCTTAAAATCGTTAATAATCGTGGCTCGGTGAGATGGTGCGTTATCGTCATGCAAAATCCACGAATTGTTTTGCAACAAATTCGGCCGTTTACGGCGAATATTTTTACGCAAACGTCTCAAAACAGTTAAATAGAAGTCCTTATTGACCGTTTGACCTTGCGGAACGAATTCATGATGAACCACACCACGAATATTGAAGAAAACAATAAGCATCGTCTTGATTTTCGAACGACTTTTGCGAGGTTTTTTCGGTTTCGGCTCATTTTTTCCCACCCATTCCGATGATTGTTGGCTCGTTTGTGTGTCGTATTCATAGACCCATGTCTCGTCACCAGTTATGATCCGTCCCATGAACGTGGGATCAGAATTCGCACGATCCAGCATGTCTGCAGCTACCTGCATCTGGTACTGTTTTTGAAGAAAATTCAGCTCTAACGGAACGAGCCGAGCGGCGACGCGCTGCATGCCCAATTGGTTCACCAAAATCAAACGAGCGGTTTCACGAGAGATGTTGAGATCACGAGCTATCTCTCTAACACTGGCATGACGATTTTCGAGCACAATTTCCTTGATTTTTTCGACGTTATCGTTGGTTGAAGAGGTCGACGGTCGTCCTGAACGAGGCAAATCTTCGACGATCTCCTGACCGTTTTTAAAGGCTTTGTACCATTCGTACACTTGGGTTTTTGATAAAACAGAGTCTCCATAAGCCTTTTCCAGCATTCGCAACGAGTCAGCACACGAAATTTCGTTCAAAACACAAAATTTGAGACAAACTCTTTGTTCAATATTTTTTTCCATTGTAACATTCGCAGACTACCACTGAGGTCGACTGGTTTCAACAGCTGTCGTAAACAAACTAGTTGACAGACCGCACTCATGTTTGGCATAGTAATTACGGACAGTCCTACCAACATACAGAAACTTCAAATACTTTAAAATACTTAACGCGGGCAATTTAAATGAAAATTTCCGGATACTTTTTTGTCAAAGTGTATAATACTTTGTTTTATACCTACATTTTAATCATCAAATGTATCATCTCGCGCAATTATTAAGAACCGTTTAGTGCTATAATGCGAACAACGCTTAAAAATTTGCGTTTGATATTTTAATATCAGACAAATTACAACAAATTTCATAACGGAGTATTGTTTCACGCATGTCTAATAAATTAAACTCGTGTTGTCGATTTGCATTTATTCAATGGCCATTACTTCTTCGTTTACTTATTGTCCTTACTCATCTAATTTGGAGGAAGAAAGTGAAAGAGAGAGAGGGGGGAATAGAGGAGAGAGAGAGAGTAGGTACATATAACCACTTGAATTTTTATCTTAGCCAATTACAGATCGGTAACGCAATTCTTTACTTAAGGGCGCAATGACAAACAAGAGGAGGACTCTTTAATCGACTCTTTAATGGTTTTTCGTGATTATCTGCTCTCGATGCTGATATATTTATTGCGTAATTAGACCGACATTATACGGAGATTTTTTTTCTTTTTTTGTACTCCACGAGCAGTGCCATTATGTTTTGTGTAAAGAGGAACGTTTTATTGGCATGTTGTTTTCCCCCTTTTTTTTAAGAGATGCATTCGCAATGAATAGATTTTTTTTTTTTCTTTTTTCATTAACGATAAAACATTTGTATTGTAGTAGATTAATTTTGTTTTTCTTTTTTTTGTTTTTCAGTCAGTCTGCATCGTTTATATATCTTTAATCAAAGTATAAACGTATAATTAAAGTTCTGATACGTATACAAGGTGTGATAAAAAAATAAGGTGACTTTTCATTTTCTATAAAAAATATTCATTTATTCATCTAAAATTATGTTATCCTTTTCAAAATAACCCCCCTCTGATACATACACTTGTGGCAGCGCTTTTTCCAGACGTCAAAACACTTCTGAAATGCACTTTTGGGTATTGCCTTGAGCTCCTTCAACGATGCAGCCTTAATCTCGTCAATCGTCGCAAATCTTCGTCTTTTTATGGGCCTTTCCAATTTTGGGAAGAGGAATAAGTCGCAGGGGGCCTAGTCTGGTAAATACGGTGGCTGAGGCATGAATGTAGTATTATTTTTGGCCAAAAAACTTCTCTGCTTCTGATCAAAATTAAGCAATTTTGGAACGAATTTCGCTGACACACGTGCCATACCCAAAACATCCGTTAAAATCAATTGGCATGAGCCAAACGATATTTTAAGACCATCGGCTACTTCTCTAATCGTGATTCGACGGTTTTTCAACGCACTTTCTTTCACTTTCTGAACATTTTCGTCGGTTTTTGACGTGCTGGGGCGTCCGGAGCAAGGTTCATCATTGACATTTTCTCGGCCCTCTTGGAATAACTTATACCACTTATAAACAATTTTTCACTCAGAGTTGACTCACCATACGCCACTGTCAATATTTCAAGAGTTTTTAAGCACTTAATACCATTTTTTACACAAAAATTAATACAAACTCTTTGCTCCATTATTTTCAACAGAAAAAATCGCCGAGCACTCAAAAACGAGTCTAACCTTTATGCCTCTCGCATAGAAACAACAAATGTTGTATAGTCGAAACTGTGAACATATGATCCTGTAACTCCGAAACTAATGCTCCAATCTTTATGAAATTTAGCGACAATATTCTTCAGATATTGTACTTTAAGAATATGTAATAAAAATTTTTTCGATTTTTCCGTCCATCAGAAGTGTATATAAGCTCTTAATGCAAATCTCGTTATATCGCAATCATTGAAAACTCCAATCGCGCAATTCTATACAGTTGACGATTTGTGCACCTTAGCATTAATTTCTTTCTTTCGTTTGTAATCAGATCAAGTCAACTAACCTTCTTTTTCATACTGCTCTCTCTCTCTCTCTCTCTCTCTCTCTCTCTCTCTCTCTTTCTATTTCTCTTTATCTCTTTCTCCTACTGTGCGTTGCGATTTCAAGTCGAATTTTCTTCTACGCTGGTTATTTTTATTTATTTATTTTTTTTTTAATTTCATTTCGTTCTCTTCTCGTTTTTCCTCTTTCGCTGTCTATCTACCCCCTCCCCAAGAACGCATTAAGCTCGAACGGATGCAATTTCATGCACGTTCTCGTAAAAAACTATTTTTCTCGTTTCGCGTGTGGTTTTGCGCTCTCATTTATGCTTTCTCTACTTCGCAGCGCATTAACATCTCTTTTATTTTGTTGTTTTTTCTCCTTTCTTTTCGAGCTCATTTTCAATGAAATAATGTAATTAATCGCGGTAGAAGTCATTATTTGCATTTTTCATACGAATAAACAGTCGAATTTTTTCTCTATTTTTCTGTTTAGTTATTCTTTCACTCGATTTTTAAAACGAATGCATAAAGTTTAACGCAAAAAAACGAAAACGCGTAATCCCTTCGACAAAATTTTACGGTGGTAATCAAATTCCAATGTTTAAAAAGACTAAAATGCACGAAAAATTTAATTAAATTTTTAGCATAAACGAATTAGCATTGAAGCTTGCGCGAATAAAACATCCGAGAACACGATTAATTAATTATAAGCAACGAAACGAATAAACTTAATTTCATTCCTTCCAAAAATAACATTAGCATGATAAAACGTTATGAAGTATACGAAGTACGTTAATCCGATCGGAAAACAAAAAAAAAACCGTAGCTATTGAATAATCTCTTAATGAAGCTTGATATTGCATTAATCGAATGAAAATCGCATCGCGTACTTATGACCGCTTAAAGTAATCAAAAGCCAAGCGAGATGTATCGCACACACATCGAAATCCTTCGTACAAACGATCTGCCTAAAAGCCTAAAGCTTTTTCGTTTTCATTCTATTTCTTTCTCTCACACGTTCTGGCAACTAGAGAGAAAGAGAGACCGGTTTGTTGTGTTAAATGATCTCTCTGTCCGAGTTGATAATTCACATTTTCCCGATTTCGAAAGATCGTTCTTTCTCTCTCTCTCTCTCTCTCTCTCTCTCTCTCGCATAGTATGTGTGTAGGTGAAACAATCCGTTCGACGCGGCAGCCTAGAGGCTAATAGATTAGCCACTTTTCCATCTTCACCCATTTGCGGATTACTTTGTATAATTGATTTCTCACACTCTTCTCTCTCTCTCTCTCTCTCTCTCTCTCTCTCTCTCAGTCGATTGTCGAACATTTTCCTTCATACCCACGTAGTCTACGTTCCGGTGATGTTGATGCACTAACGGTAATTTCCGGTTTCGTAACGATGCTTCTTTTTCTTTCTATTTAAGCGTCGAGTCGATTTGTATGTCAGCTGTTTTTGTTCTTTCTGTTCCTTTTATTCTCTTTTTTTTTCAGGGCAGTGCCAAAACTAAAATTTACTGTAATCCTTCTTTCCTTTCTATCTTCTTGACGGACATTTATTTCTAAAAACTTTTATATTTTTCTTTCAGTTTCTTCTTGGTAATTTTTAATCATCTTTCATACTCTATCTTTCAGATACACGCACGCACGCACGCGCGCGCGCGCACGCACGCACACACACACACACACACACACACACACACACACACACACACACACAC